>PVJL010005751.1:13527-103312 GCA_004026885.1 Lyroderma lyra
GTGTACCAGAGTTCCTTTTTCTCCACATCCTCTCCAGCACTTGTTATTCCTTGTCTTGTTGATAATAGCCATTCTCACAGGTGTGAGGTGGTATCTCATTGTGGTTTTGATTTGCATTTCCCTGATAGCTAATGAGGATGAGCATTTTTTCATATGTCTGCTGGCCATTTGTATTTCTTCATGGGAGAAGTGTCTGTTAGTTCTTCTGCCTACTTTTTAATTGGGTTGTTTGGTTTTCTGTTGTTAAGTCATATTAGTTCTTTATATATTTTAGATATTAGACCCTTATCTGATGCATTGTTTGCAAATATTTTCTCCCACTCAGTTGGTTGTCTCTTTGCTTTGTTGATAGTTTCTTTTGCTGTGCAGAAGCTTTTTAGTTTGATATAGTCCCATTCATTTATTTTTGCTTTTACTTCCCTTGCCTTTGAGGTCAGGTTCATAAAGTCTTCCTTGAGCCCTAGGGCTATAAGTTTAGTACCGATGTTTTCTTCTATACAGTTTATTGTTTTGGGTCTTATATGGAGGTCTTTAATCCATTTTGAGTTAATTTTAGTATGTGGTAGGAGTTCACAGCTCAGGTTCATTCTTTTGCCTGTATTTTTCCAGTTTTCCCAGCACCACCTACTAAAGAGATTATCTTTTCCCTACTGCATATTTTTTGCTCCTTTATCAAAAATTATTTGTCCATAAATTTGTGGATTTATTTCTGGGTTTTCAGTTCTGTTTCATTGGTCTGTGTTTCTGTTTTTCTCCCAATTCCAAGTTGTTTTGATGACTGATGCTTTGTAGTATAAATTGAAATCAGGGAGTCACACACCTGAAATTTTAAAACCTGCTCTGAGGGGTGAGGAGAACTTATCACCTGCCAGGATGAGCAGCGCTTGGAGGGACGAGGGGGACACCTCACCTAGTTGTTTGTAAAGCACTGCCAATGTAAGCATATGGTGGCAAGTTCGCGAACTTAATTGTCAGATTTGGGGGATAACAACAATTCTGGTGACCATTTCAGAAAAAGAGTTCCAAAACTGCTCTGAAGGGTGGACTGGGCGCTGGTGTCGATGCATAGCTTCCCATGGGGAGTCCTTCGAAGGTGTCTGTAGGGATATCAGCAATGAGGTATGTAGCATTTTTCTAGCATGAGTTCATGGAACTAATTGTTCAACCTTGTACATGTCACCTGCCAAGCTCTGCCACTTTAATGAGTCACATGACATCTCTGAGCTCCAGTGACCTCTTCTAAAATGTGTGAAGGTGTTACTTCCTAATGCCCTTGGAAAGCAAAAATATTTGCAAGAGCAAACTGGAAGCAGAGCCTGCAGATTACATGGAAGCACTAGGAGTCCAGAACACCAGGAGGAGGCAGAGATGAGGGCAGCCTGCTTTTGCACAGGCCAGTGAGCTGCCCCATGTTCCTGGGTTTCTTAGCTAACTCCCAGCACTGGCTAACAGGCACCTACAGACTCTCAGCCTCTGTCCAAGTTCAGGACCTCCCAAAATGAGTCACCAGTGACAGGGAGATTCTAGAGATCATGGACCTTGCATAACAGGGGAACTGGGGATCAGCAGTACAGAGGAAGGTTGCCTGAACAGCAGTTTCTGCATCCTGCTTAAAACAGTAGTGCTTCTTCTACACGAAAGACCACCCTGGAAGCTCACATTTTCTGATCTAACCTTTCTCTATCTCCGCTTTGCCTCCCCACCCCTAATGGGGCCCACTGACTCCGCAGGATCCTTACCTCTGGGGTTACTGGTGCCAGCCCATGGCCAGGTCTACTTCGCTAGGGTTCTCAGGGGCATGGCTTACAATACAATGTGGGAAAAGAAGGCTCTTGAGTGTAGGGGAAGAAAAGGATTTTCTCAATCCTTCTATGGTCTGTCTGGGTTTGAAAATTAAACTGACAGATCAACAGGGGAAAAGCCAACAAAGTTATGTAAGTTTTATAGGACTCGGGGAACTTTGTAAGGAGATGCAGACCCAAAGAGACAGTTAGGCCTGAGTGTTTGAAGAGTGGGCAGTCATGGAGGGCTGTAACAGGTCAAGGAGTGTGAGGTAGAACAATAAACAGGGGACTTAGCTAGCGAGGCCTTTTAGGACTCTTCTTAGTATCCCTTTTATGTTCATGGATAAGGGTGCTCCTTTCCTCTGGGTAAAGTACTTCTCACTTGAGAGATCAGCTGTTTCAGGAGAGAGGGGCCAGGTTGGGGGAGGTCAGTGACCTTTCTCTTTCTGGCATTTCCTCAAACTCCTTCAGCTTAAGATATTCAAGATGCCAAAGTGCTATATTTGGGAGTAGCATGTCCTAAACCCCACCAGGAACTAAAAGAGAGCTTTATATTCTAGATCTGGGGTTATTGGTAAGAAGGGTCTATGAACCAATAAGCAAGTGGATCTCCCGCAGAATCTGGCACTAAGCCGAGCTCTATCTCAGGGACGACTTCTACTAAAAGTTCATTTGTAGAAAGACCCAGGCCATGGAGGGCACCCCTTGGGCAGAAACTGAAGCACCCTGGGGAAGCCCATTCCATACTCCTGCTACCATATGCCCATCTGTGTCCCCGAACCCACGCAGCATTATTCAGAGTGTCTAAGGCCCACAACTCTCTGCCCCGTCCCCAGCCCAGAGTACATGCTGTGCGCCAGAAGTGATGTGCACACCGTTACTATTTAAGGGCCAGGGCCATTACCAGCTCCTGTACCAAAACTGATCTTAACAGACTGATTGATATTAGCTGCAGAGACAAGGAAACACTGGGACGGGGGAGAGAAGAGAGGAGGAAACACATCAGCAGCTCTTCTCTTTTCCTGGCCATGCTTTGGTGTCCTCGCAGCAGTGCCGCTTGGATGTTGGGCAAGCCGCCTCCCCGCGCGTTGGTCACGCAGGACAGAGCTTGTATGAGCTCCTCGTCCTTGCGGTCGGCCAGCTGCATGTAGCACAGGTTGATGGTGTCTTCCCGCTGCCCTGCCGGTCTAATTTTTGCCCTGGGCAAAGACAGAGGAGAGCTGGCCTTTATAATTTCGGAGCGTGCAGCTGCGTGCTTCTTCCGCCAATGGGATGAGGGCGCTCTGCAGCCCGGGAGTCCCATAGGTTGCTCCGAGCCCGGCAGCTTCTCCAATCAGACCAGACTTGGAAAGTCACCTCATTTGCATAGGACCTGGCCAGAGCTGCAGTGGTAACAGTTTGTTCAGGAGGGAATCTTTAAAGATGACAGCTTCCCCGGAGGCGTGAGGCCCACGTTCATGAAGGAATGGGCCTTTCGCTCAGCCCACAGTACTCAGGTTCCTGTTCACGCTCGTTTCCTCCAATGCTGGTGGCCTGGTGTGGACAGGTGGCGCAAGCCATACCCCTGTGGGGCTGCGGTTGGTAAGGGGTCTCAGCAACACAGAACCCAAGATAGGCTGGCCTCGGCCCCGAGTGTCACCTTACTATTGGGCACCGGACGCCGGCCAGGCGCTGCCATCAGCTCTCCGCTAAGGCGCAGTCAGCGCTCGGCTGAGTAGGGGGTAAGGGGCTGGGTCTCGGGAGAAGTGGTGTTTCAGAGCTTAGCCATGAGAATAAATGAAAAGTTTGCAGGTAAAGGCAATCTGAATAGGTGACCCGTGCAGAAAGACACACCATTTGGGGACCATAGAACGAATTCGGTGGCTGATCCAAGGTGTGGGACTGGTAACTTTCACGAAAGGGCAGTCTTGTTCTGAAACAGGAGACGCAAGGTCATGCTATCTATGACTAACGTGTTGTTTCCTATGGACTTTTATTTAAATCTTCCCACTCTAATTTGTGAAAAACAAAAACCGAGATTGATACTGTCCTGTGAGCTTTATTTTTGACCGATTATTATTCGATCGTTGTATTGATGGCAGTTTTAACTGACACGTTTTCATTGCCAAGTGATTTTAAAATATACTTGCAAGGCTTGTGAAGTAGAAGTCACTCACTACCACACCCCTTAAAGAGATTTAATAAACCAATAAGCCCAAAAGGTTATCTTAATAAAGGAACTCAGTGTCTTCGTCTCATTTAAATCACCTCTCTAAATTGAGAATTCCTGCTAGGAAATGAAGCACCCCAACTCTGAGCCACCTGACTTGAAGGTGGAGCGGGTCAGGCTCGGGCCCTGCGGAACCGCTTCACTGCTCCCCTATGCCTGCATGACCCCGTGGAACCCCCCTGCCTAAGTCCTCAGTTACCTAGTCTGTCTGCCCCTGCCTCCCTCCCAAGATCCAGCCCTCTCCTGATAAACGGCGGTGGCATAAGGCCGGTCTTCGGACCACAAAAAGAAACAAGCCTCTACCCTTCTCACAACTGAGCGAGTGTGGGGGACATGGGGACGAAGGGCCTCAAAGGCCGCTGTCGCTGAGGCTCCTACACGTCTGGACAAAGAAACAAACACGGGGAGGAAAAGTCTCCTGAGGCATATTCAAGTGGGTATCCAGAAAAAGTGCACCCACAATCTGAATGAAGTCCTGAAGCCAGGGAGACCCACCTGCGCGCTAGATTGAGGAAAGCCATCTTTGTTTAGAGGAACCCGTTTCCAGGATGCACTGCTTTAATATTCCAGACCTTCTAAGGCCCTGCTCACTCCCACTCCCACTCCCACACCCACACCCACACCCACACCCACACGCGCGCACGCGCAGATTTGTTGCAGGACTAGTTAGCCACTACTTACGTTAAAACCCAGTGACTTAAGTACCCTGAAGCCTGATTTTCTTTCCTGAGCGAGAGCAGCCCCAGGACAACCGAGTCATCATCACCTGTCCCTTCCCACCCAATGTCTTTCCTGGGTCTCCTTGGCTCTTGGGTTTTGTTACCCCATTAACCTCCACCCCCACACATAGGCAACCACCCCAATAGGTTCCTTGTCAGCTGGAAATGTTTTTGCAACCATGAATTGTTCCATGTGCACTAACTTTAAACTTAGGTAGTTAACTGTTTTACGCTCCACTTGTTCTCCAAGCAGTGCCCTCTGCCCCACCGTGTTGCCATATCCAGCTACTGTGTCTCCAGGGTTGGGCATTCTCCGTGGCCTGCATCCATTCAACTTACCACCTCCCCCACTGAAAGGGACCAGCAGCCCTCTGCCAACTTGCTTCACACAGCATACACCCACATGTGCAAAGGACCTGGAGAAGACTATGATAGGTACACTCAGTAGTGGGACCCCAGAGACCCAGGTCACTATGCCCTACAACATGTGGCAGCCAGTGCTGCAAAACCCAGCAGCAGTACTGGGGCAGGAAGCTCTCCCATCTCCAGGGATTCAACAACTCATTCCCAGTGGGCACATGATTTCCCTCATTCCACAAACACTTGATCCTCTCCCTGGGCTTCTGGCTGTCCTCACCTGCCTGACCACATTCTGGCCTGTTCCTTCACTCCAGCTGCGTTATGTGATTTGCAGCAGTTCCTTCAGCAGTCACTGTATGAACCACTGCAAATACCTTCTACTGTTGTCCTCTTACTTTGACCATGGGACACTTAGTTAATCAGAAGAGGCATTTTTTTTTTTTTTTAGTCCCACCACTTTACCTATGGAAACCATTCCAAGCACCAGGTGGCCCCAGACAGGCCTCTGGTAGCAGTAAAGTGATGGCAGTGTTCTCATCAAACTACTGTGGGCACTTCAAAAGTTCCATAACCTCACTTCCCTGGGCAGGGGGGCAGAGCTGGTGAGACACCTTACCACCAATGGTCAGAGGGTAGCCTGCCCCATGTCCCCTGCAGGTCACACCCCTACCTCAAGAACAGGTAGGCAGCCTGGCTTCTCCCAGGTGTTATCTGCCTGGAGCATACACATCTGGTCCAGAAAGCCTGTGCACACGTCTTGGCAGAACCAGTCTCATGACAGCTGACACTGGCAGCCCCTGTATTCACCTTTCCACTCCCTGAGTAACAGGAACCAGCTTACCTTAAACCTGTTGACACCACAAACAATTCAGTAACTGTCCTGTGTTCACTACCAAGGGCTGGGATTGCCACACTGCCAGTAACAAAGCACGTAGTGTATTCAGTGTCTGTGTGATACGAGTGTGCCTAAGGAATAGGAGGTCTGACCATGCACAGGATGGGGGAATGAGTCCTGCAGCTAGGTCTCCTGAGGGGGCCTCAGGCTGAGTCAGTCAGTTTGAGTCAGTGAGACACTGCAATGGATCCAAGGAGACCTCTGGACACAAAGGCTTGGGGGGGCACACCCTTGGACAGGCCATGCTCCACAGAGGTAGTCACTCACTGACACCGATGACATAGGGAGAGGGCAATGTAAGGTCCTGGTTTCCCACTTTTCCTGCCCAGCATATCCGGTGGCCAATATTAACTTTTCCCCCTCCGCGCCATAACCACTACCATGAGTAAAATGACCAGTGAGGTCTGGGAGCATTTGTAACAAATCATTGAGCTCCAGAGGGGCCTGGGAAAACCCTGGAATTTGCACATGGTATCAGATGCAAGGCCAACCTTGGGGACTTGTTCCAAGCTCCTGCTGGCCTCTGACTTTCTCAAACGGCAGTGCCAACTCACATATACACTTCAAAGTCCTCACTCATCCAAGAGTGTAAGCATTCCCTCGGAATCTGTTGAAATAACACCCCCACTAGGACTATGAAACAACCCTTGGGATTTCTCTGCTCCCCTTGGACTAAGAGCTGAAATGGAAAATGGGCCACAAGTCCCAAACACATGTGACTTTCCCACTGAGCTCTGATAATGACAAGTAGAGAGAACTAAGTAAACAAGGCATCACAGAGCTCTCTCCATCAAGAGATGTGAGGGTGCTGCCAGGCCTTGCTGGAACCCAAGGTCATCTGTGCTAGAGGCATCCTGGCTACTGAACACAAGCCAGGTGGCTTCCTCTGGGGTCCCACATCAAGGAGCGGGGGACAGAACCAGAGGGCTCCCCTTAGTGGAACTCCTGATCTGAGGGGTCAGGATTAGGGTTATTTAGCCAAGGTGACCCTGTCTTTTTCTAATATATAACCAGGTAGCTTTCCAGCTCTGCTCATCATCCTTACCAACAGCATGTGAGTGGGAAAGATGCCCTACACACTGTCAGAGGGAAAGCAAGTCCGTGTTGGCATCAGGACCTCCCATCTCTCACACACCGGGCACCAACTTTCTGGGTTGCACCTGGGCCTCCCAACAGCTGTCTGCAAACAGAAGCAGGAGACAGGAGCTGGGATTTGGGCCCAGGGGGCCTGGGGCAGCTCCCTGATATCACTTGGAGGCGAGTGGGGGCCCATCAGAGAGAAGTGCCACCTACATAAGTCTTCCATCGTGTGGCAGTGGAAGAGATAGAGGGAGGAGGGACAAGAGCCAACCCTTGGTCTTGAGCTCCAGGAGTGCCAGCCCCAGCTCACAGAAACGTAGGGCCAGCAGCACCCATATCTGAGAGGTTCTGTCCAGAAATGGCCCATTGACCACACAGCCATTCATTCGGGGTGACACACTCAAACCATCCTAAATGTCCATCTGTGCCAAGGTACTGGGACCCCTTATCCCATCACTGTGCAATATTTTGTTATATGGGCTCATCTACACATTTTCCCACAAAGTTATAGGTTTTGCTAAATTCATCTACTGGAAGACCTACACAGCAAGGGAAGCCAGGGGCATGGCAAGACTGACAGCTTACCCGCCATGCTCCCTCACCCCGGGAGAAACCTCCAGTCAGTGAGGGACTGATGGACAATGAAGAAGTGAGCATGACAGGTGGACTGGGAGGAGCAGGGGTGAAGAGCCTCAGAGTAAGCTGCATGAGAGGCTGACTGCCCAGACCTACAAGAACCCAGGGGCCATAGGCTATCAGAGCCTCATGCAAGAGCAACAAGTTGACCTGCTTGCCCATGCTCCCCATCCAAGAGCCCTGAGCTTTTCTTTCCCTTCATGTTCACCCCAAATTTAACCTTAACTCAGGTGCCCAATGCTCAGGTTGGGGTGGGGGCGTCTGTGGGCCTAAGTGGAACAAGCCCATCACAGGTAGCATTCAAACAGGGCAGGTGCCGGGTCTGGACAGCCTGGCTGCCTGGCAGCAGTGACGACAGCAACCACAGAGACTTCAGGCAGATCTGACGAGACTCCAGCAGCGACAATAGCTTTATGAAGAGATGGGACGGGACACACATTACCACCCCCCCACCACCACCCCCACCACCCCGTTCCCTTCAGGACTCCAGTGAGAGTGAGGCGTTTACAACTGGGAAACAAGAATACCCGAGGAAAGAGAACATGGACACTGCTGAGGGGACAACCCAAGGTGGCACCTACGGTACACAGCTGTCTACACCAAGGTGTAGACCCTCCAGGGTCCTGAAGGAGGTGGATGGAGCTGCTGCTGGTGGGAGACAGGCCAGGGTGGAACCAGCTTCCTCTGCCTGGCATCACTGCAGGAGGAGAGGGGGAGAAGGGGAGAGAGGGAGGGAGGGAGAGAAAGAGGGAAGTTCTGTCCTGAAACCCAGGCAACGAACATCCCACTTCCAAATGTCTCCGGAAAGCTGAAGCCTTGACCCCAACAATTATCACCCAAAACACCACCCACTAGGAACTGATTTACCAGTGTTCCCCAAGTGAAATGATAACTCTTCACCCAGAGAAGGGAAGAATGGAGGCTGCTGGCTCAAGGTGAGAGCGGGGTGTAAAGAACCCAGATCCTCAAGGTTAAGTAAGGGCTCAGACAGAGGGTGTGAGGACATGAAGGTCTGATAGCCACCGCCCTCCTGGGGGTCCCTGTGCTCTTGGACCCCATAGCCAGCTCCTGACCACGTACTGCCAGAACAGGACAGGGGCCTGGTGCTTTAATACTGGGGTGCAATGCTCCCTCATGAAACATCCCCTCTGACATGTAAGCCAGGGAGTCTCCTGGACCACTTATTCCTGAATTTCAGCCCCAACAGGAAGCTGGGCCTGGCCTTAAGCCCTACCTTGCTAGGTACCCCATGTGTCTGACCTGTGGGATGGGGCAGGGGCCCACCTGGAGCAGCATGGTAAGGCCCAGGTTGCGGTGCCTCCGCTCCAGGTCCGACAAGGCCTGCAGAAGAGACCTGAACCTCTCCGCGGGGTCCGCATCCTCGTCCTCAGGGGTCCCCTCCTCTTTCTCAGCCTCCTGCAGGAAGCGCTCCTCCTCCTCCACAAAGAAGGTCCGCAGTTTCTTGTAGTCGGTCAAGGCCTTCTTCCTGCGGTCCATCACATGGCCCTGCAGAGCAGGCAGCACAAGGGACAGACACCTGTGTTCTTGGGCTGCATCCAGGACCCCAGCCCCAGGCTGACTACCTCGAGTAGTAGAGTTATGCTGTAGAGGGCTCAGCTGAGCCCAAGGGCCTACCCGATAGAGGCAGCGTACACACCTCCATTCCCTCCTTCACACTTACCCCACCCCCACCCCCACTTGCCTTCCAGACAGCAGCAGCTGACTCGGCCTGGCCGTGCAGGTCCCGAGCATCATTGAGATCTTTCCTCATGATTTCGACAGACCCCTTGTTCTCCTGGTGAGAGACGCAAGTTACCAGGTAGGCAGCCATACCAGAAGGTCTGAGACACCTCCCCATTAGCCCAATCCAGGGGACACTGCACCCACCCCCACAATCCAACAGTCTGACTAGAAGGCCCCACTGAGTGGTCCTGGCCTGCTAGACTCTGAAAACAGGCTCCAGGTACCAGAGGGGTCTTAGCAAACCCACTAAGCTTGCTCCAGCAGGAAGCCTCATAGAAAAACCCATGCTAAGAATCTAACTAAGATAACTGGATATGAGAGTCCCCTAGGGCCCTGGTGTTACTCTCACAAGCACAGGGATAGAGTGGTATATGGCAAAAGCACAACCGCCTCATTTTTTCAGAAGCAATGGCACTGGGAGTCACTCGTGAAATCCCACATAAACCAACAAGTGGCCCCTTTGGAGGGAGCACCGCCACCCAGGGCCTCCCCAGCACTGGCTGTGTTCTGGTCCCACCACATAGGAAGAACCCCTAATAGGAGCCCTCGGCTCCATTCCGGTTGGCTATCTATCCTCTTATAAATAACGCTGTCTCCCAAAGCACAAGGGAGGGTCCCCAGTTGCTGGGTTTCCACCCAGAGAGTCAGGTATCACATGCATCGCAGATAAGATACTAGAAAAGAGTAGGGGGAGTGACTCAGGAAGGGCTGAGAGGGGGTGAGAAGGTAGAGGAGGAGGAGGAGGGCGCACAGTGGACTAGGGAGCCGCTAAAAGCCTCATCTGCTACCAGCGGTTCTCAACCTGGGGGTCGCACGACCCTTTCACAGGGGTCACCTAAGACCATCGGAAAACACATAATGTACTTATGTGGACCAGTCACATGTGTGTAGAAAGCAGCTACCAATAATTTTATGGTTGGGGGTCACCACCACATGAGGAACTGCATTAAAGGGTCACAGTATGAGGAAGGTTGAGAACCACTGAGGCAAAACCTCTGGGGGGCGGGCTCACCCACAGAGAAACAAGGATCAGGCTGCCGTTAAGGTGACGTCATGCCCGGATGGGAGGCAGTGAGGAAGTGCAGGGAACACCGCAGGGGGGAAGGGACCAGGACACCTCCTGCAGGCTGGGGGAGGGGAAGAACAGTCCAAAGGGAGGATGGATGTGTAGGGGTTGGGGAATGGGGACAGGGCACAGTCCAAAGTGACGGATGTCAGAACAGGTCGCCGTCCCCAGGAGAAGGGTGAGGCTCAGGGCACCGCACGGGGGAAGGGATTCGGGTTGGGAAGGGGAGAGCAGCACACAGGGCGCCGCCCGCGCGCACCTTGCCGCGCAGCGCCTTCCTCCAGCGGGGTTCCCACTCCGGCGGCTCGGGCCCCGCGGCCATTCGGCAGGCGGAGCACAGCGGGCCCGAGTCGACGCGGCACAGCAGCTGCAGCGCCGCCTCCGAGGCTGGGCCGTCGCGCGCTGGCGCCGCGGCCGCCTCTTCGAGCGCCAGCAGGCGGCGGCTGAGCGGCGGGCGGCCGGGCTCCACGGCGCGCTGCCAGCAGTCGTCGGCGCACTCGGGGCACGGGAAGGGCCCGTCCTCCTCCGCCCAGAAGCGCACCACGCACGCCCGGCAAAAGCGGTGGCCGCAGTCGGCGAGCACCGGCTCACGGGGCGCGCGCTGGCACAGGGCGCAGGCGGCCTCGGCGGGGCCCGCGGGGAGCGCCAGGGCGGCGATGGGGGCCCTCAGGGAGGGCGCGGGCGGCGGGCAGAGGCCGGCAGGCGCGAGCCGAGATGGAACAGGGATGGAGAGCGACGACGATGCGCAAAACGGGGACAAGGATGGCGACGGGGATGCGCGGGGAGAAGAAGGAGGGGGCGCTGCACAGCACGGTCCTGGCAGCGGTGTACTCCACCCTCGGTCCTGGCAACGGCACTTCATCCTCCGTACCGTGGGCCTCCCATATCGTCGCATCCCGAAATTTTACAGGGATTATCACTTCCCCCATAAATGACTCGTGGACTAGAGAGAAACCAAGTTTTACTATCATGTTAAGTCTCCTGTAAGCTGGTAGGACCTGAGCGGCAAAGACAAGCCCTGCCCCCAGCTCCATCACAGCGCAACGCCCACGGGGTGGGGGCGGGGCTGTAAAATGGCTTGCCTGCCGGTCTCCGGAGAGACGTTAGTACGTGCCCCGCCCCACGCTGGACTTCCGTAGGGACTGACTCCGCTTCCCCCGCGCCGAGAACTCAGAGGGAAGGTGTCCTGGGAGACCCAGAACTGCAGGCCCGCGGACGTTTGTTAGCATTTCTTTAGGAAAAACAAAACGGAAAGTTGAGGAGTAAGCTTTTTATTTTGAACACAACCAAACACGCAGTTTTTTAAAAAACACTATTTGCCACTATGTAATTTTTAAAAACTTTGAAACGAATTTGTTATTTCATACAACTGCAAAATCTTCCAAGATACAGCTTTTCGGTTTTGTGGGTTTTTAAAAATCGTAGATAGACTTGAAAATGCAGGAGGTGAGAGTCCAAAATGGGACTGGTAAGTCGAGGTTAGTTCTCTGGAATAATGGTCAGAAGGAGAAAAGCTCTTCAAGGCTACTAGCTGATTTGTTGTGTAAACTAGGAAGTAGTGGAGAGAAAAGTAAAAAAAGAAAAAAATAAGGAAAAATTGAGCGAAGTTCATGACAATCCTGTGAGGAAATAAATCAGGCACAATAATTAAAGACAAACAGCCAAACTAGAAAATTCCCAGTCACAAATATACGAAGACTGCATCAAATTTGGTACAGAAAAATGCAATAGAAAATTTACCCCCCTGGGATTTGTTAATTAACCGAGAAAGCAAATGCTAAATAGACATAAAATTAAAAAAACACATCTCTGACCAATTGTTAAGAAGTAGGAACATATGAGGAGACTCCTTGTACACTATTAAGTTAGCAGACCCCACCACCACCAGAAAAAAAGAACCGGACTTTGCAAATACTGCTTCTGCAAGGCATGTAGCAATATTAAAGTCCTTCAGATTTTCATTACCTTTGGAAATCATTTTCTCAAAATACATTATAAAAATAACCCCAAATAGAAGTAAAGCCTTTATGGCTTGGTTTGGAGAAATATTTGTCATCACAGCAAGGAAGAAAACAAAAATAAAGTTCCAGTAATAGGGAAGAGGCTCAGCAAATCGTAGGAGCTGTCAATTTGAAAACGTGGGCATGAGAGGTGGAAATGAGGAATGGCAGATGTTGCCATCTCAGATTCTGCTCCCAATTCCAATGCATGGGAGTTTTTCCCACAATGAGCAACTCTTCCACACCAGCTAGGTGTCCTACAATTTAACTCAGTTCTGACATATCTGGAGATGGCTTCAGATCCCACAGGTTAAGGGGTCAGTCTTCTAAGACTACACACACACCCTTTCAGATGATAATGTCAAATCCTTGGTGCTTCTGACCAACTAGCTATAGAGTTTCCCACCACCCCGTCTTTGGATTCCATTAATTTCCTAGAGCAGTTCACAGAACTCAGGAAATTAGTTTACTTATCAAATCACCAGCTGCTTATAAAAATCACCAGTTTATTATGAAGGATATAACTCAGGGAGAGCCAGACGGAAGAGATGCTAGTATGTGGGAAGGAGTGAGGGGCTTCCATGCTCGTTCCACGTGCACTGTTCTCCCTGCTGTCTATGCATTCACCAACCTGGAAGCTCTCCAAGGTTTGGGTTTTTGTGGAAGCTTCATTTCGTAGGCACGATTGATGAAATCATTGACCAGTGGTGATTGATTCAACCTCCAGCTCCTCTCCTCTCAGCCAAGATCAGGAGGTGGGACTGAAAGTTCCAAACTTTTAATCATATGGTTGGTTCCTCTGGCAAACAGCCCCCATCCTTAGGGGCTTTCCAAAATTTAATTAACATAAACTCAGGGATGGTTGACATGGATTTATGTCATGAATATCAAGACACCTTTATCCCTCTCATCTCAGGAAATCCTAAGAGTTTTAGGAGCTCTGTGCCGGGGACAGCAGTTGAAGACCAAATACATATAGATTTTTTTTATAAATCACTTCATACAACCCAAGACAGATGTGAAGAAATCGCTCTCCATCCATCCTCCCTCACCCTTCCAAACTCTCCTCTGCACCCTCCAAATGAGAGATTTAGCCAGGTGCTATTTGAGAACAAGGGTTGGGTGGAGAGAGGTCAATGAAGGTGTGCCTGCTCCTTCATCTGGCTCTTGAACCATCCAGAATAGTAAAGAAACCACTTTCTGGTCAGAGGCCAAATCGAAGTGAGTGAAGTTCTGGGTTATTGCTCAGTACTACATTTTCTAAACACCTGCAAAAGAGTAGGACACCTGCTGGTTTGGGGGTGTCTTGGTGCTTGAATTCCTATTGCAATGACACACCGAAGAACTAAATAAGGGAATATTTCACCTTGAAAAGGGAGAAATCCCAATATTTCTAGGTTGTGAACTGTCTTCCTTTTTCTCAAGATTGTATTTTAAGTGGTTTAATATAAAATGTTTTGAGATTAAATTGGCAACAATTAAAAATACGAGTATTTTCTATATGTGTGTGACAATGTAGTGTTTTTTTAAGCAACAAAACTACAGACCACTAGAACAGAAGCAGAGGGTTCTGAAGAATAGTAGGACACACCACCCCAAAATGTGCCACTTCGGCAGGAGGATTATTTTGAGCTAGAGGAAAATGACAACAGATGCAGAAAGACACCCTCCCAGAGCTTCCCCCATCTCACTACATGCAGAAACTTCCCAGACAGGAGAGCTGCTGTAACGCCCCTCTCCTAGGGAGATCTTATGGGCTAAAGAAGAGGGGAATTGGTGCCAAGATGAACCTGCAGTAATGCTCCTTATCTTCCATTAGCTTCCCAAATGTTTACCTTACGATAGCTTGCCACCTTGGAAGCCTAAAACCCTTTTTTTATCCTCTTGTCATTTCTCTACGAATGTTATTCTTGTTAAGATACTATATAAGCCCACGTTTTAACCACCCCTTTGAGTAATATCACTGAAATTTCTCACAAGTGATGGGCATGGCAAACATTAATGAACTGTTTTTCTCTTGTTAATCTGTTTGACAGTCTAATTTATGGGACCCCAGCCAGTGAACCTCAGATGGGTAAAGAAAAAAGGTTTTTCCTCCCCTACAGTTTTCATTACAATCCCAAAATTATCTTGTATAGTTCATGTGTGTTTTATTGCACTTGGGTTACTCTATTTTAAGTTGTTCTTACAAACTAGGATGTACAGAAAGGAATGGGAGACTGTCAGCTATGTGTATAGAGAAATGATTGAAGATAAATTTAAATGTGTTTAGATGGAGTTCTGACTCCATGGACATTTCACATCTGGCACATGGAAAAGGAATTGAACATAATAATCTTATTGCTCTTAGGCAGAAATGGGGCTAAAACTGAGGGTCCTCACAATTTTTATTTGATTTGTGACTGTAGATTCAGAAATCATATCCCTCTCGCTCTCTCTCCACCTATCAGAGACCTAACCTCTCCCTTTGTTACTGTAGGCAGAAAGAATAGGGCCACAGGGAGCCGAGCAGGAGGAAGGGAAGGAGGAGGTAAGGGGAGACAAAGGAGGGAGAGATGAGATCATCCTTAAGAAAAACTGCAGCTACCAGTCCATCCAGAACTGGATTTCGGTGGCCAAGAGCAGATCCAGGACCCCATCTTACCCCTCAAAGTGAACTTTAGCTAATTATAGTGGATTATAATACCGCTAGCATTGCTATTAGAGAAAATCTCCATCCCCCGTGTTACCAAGGCTCAGTTCCGACTGAGCCAAATAAGGACCAAAATCCCTCCTCCCAACGGGAAGGAGTGGTCAGTGAGGATCCACGTAGAAATGCATGTAACACCACCCCTAAGTCTTGAATATTTCATACCTTCATTAGTGAAATAAAGTCCCAAGTCTCATTGTTTTTCAGAACTGCAGCTTTTCTTTAGACCTGCACTATCATTCTATCTTGAAAGTGTACTATTCTGTCAATAAACTTGCTCCTTCTTGACTTATTCAATATATCCTTGAATTCTTTCCTGTGGCATACACCAAGAACGTATGTTTTCAGCAACACCTTGATAATCATTAACCCTGAGGCAGCAGAAGGCAGTAGCCAGGACCGGACTAATGGTCACAAGTCTGGACCTCTGGCTGGCTAAAGATAACATCTTGACCTAAGTTACATTTCAGCTCCTGAGCCCTAGGGTGGAACAAGCCCCCTGGCTGCTTTCCCATGAGACCGGACAGAGGGTCACTAGAAAAGACCTCAGAACTGTCCTCAAGACCAGAATTATAAGAAATGATTTATTACCCTCACCTCACTTCCAACCAATCAGCTCCCAGCACAACCCAAACCTTTAACCCATGGTGTCTTGTGATTTTGCACCATACCATCTGTAACCTACATTCCATCAGGGATTTGGGACTTTAGAGCATAAGCTCCCTGGGGGCCTTGAATTGGCCAATTCAATTTCAAATTATTTTCCTTTCTGCCCTGAAAACATATTCCTGAATTTTTTTCAACCAGTGCACACAGAAAGACGGATTCACATCTTAGGCTTCGGTATCATTACTAAAAGGTAAATTTGAAATCATTGTGGTTGTGATACTGTGATTTATAATAAATATATATTGGTCTTCATCACAAAAGTAGTTCTTAAAACCCTTGGAATTTCCTGTGATGAGAGCCATAAAGGTGTCTTTTGTTATGTGAATGAGGTGATTTTGGATAGCCCCTAAAGATGGAGGCTAGCTAACAGAGGAACCAAACCTTGTGGTTAGAGGACTGGAACTTTCAGTCCCAACCCCTGACCTCAGAGGAGGGGAGAGAGGCTGGAGGTTAAATCAATCACCAATGGCTGGTGATTTAATCAACACTGCCTATGTGAAGCCTCCATAAACACCCAAAAGGATGGGGATTTGAGAGACTAGGTTGGGTTGGTAAACACGTGTGGATTTGGGGAGAGTGACACATCTGGAGAGAGCATAGAAGCCCCTTGACCTTGCCCCATACCTTGCCCTGTGCATCTCTTTCATCTGGTTTTTCCTAAGTTGTATCCTTTATAATTAACTGATGGCTTAGTGAGTAAATGTTTCTCTGAGATTTGTGAACCACTCTGACAATTAATCAAATTTCCTGAGGAGGGTCATGGAAACCTGATTTACAGCCAATTGGACAGAAATATGAGACAACCTGGACTTATCACTGTTGTCTGAAGTAGGAACAGCTCTGTGGGACTGAGCCCTTCACCTGCGGTGTCTGATACTGTCTCCAGGTAGATAGGTTCAGGAATAATTGCTTTGTGGTTGGGGGAAAAACACATCACAATTAGTGTCAGAATTGGAGTGGTATTCCTCCATATTTCCTACGTGATATGGGCCAAAGGAGCCCTCTCCCACCTCACTATTGACTTCATATCTTAGCTCTTTACCTCTCCGTTTTACTTGTTTCCTAGTCTGAAATCTTAATCACTTCTAATAGAAAAGAGCCGAAACACCGGGCGGTAGTGACAAGCTTTATTAAGTGACCTGCCGGCTGTCTCGCAATGGGAGAACAGCAGCTCCGACCATTGGTAGGGTAGTTACATAGGTAGGAGGGTTTGGTGGGCAAAATGCAGAGGAAGTACAGGTGGCTGCTTCTGATTGGTCAGGAATAGGTTTCAATTTCCCAGACTAGGGTGGGTTTCGGTTTCCCAAGCTAAGCTGAGTCATTGTAAGGTAAAAGAAAGAGAAGGAGAAGATGGTGGAGCCAGAGCCATTTTGTGCTGAATCCATCAACTTCCTTGACCAATTTCCTCTGGCTCCTCACTTTGAACAACAGACTTTCCATCTCAAAACCACCTATTAATAGGGGTTTGAGACCTATTTCTTGGATCAATGCTTTTAAAACTATTAATTGAATTAATTTCTCCTCATCTAGGGGCCATCGGGATACAACTTGATACCCCAACAAGGCTTCCAGCCCATCTTGACCAAAGAAGTCAACATGGCAGATCTTGAGACCCCCTTCCCCTCTTAGATCAGGTAGGGTGAGAACTCCATGGATCCCCAGTAAGAAGGGACAACGACCATCCTCAGCAGGAAGCAGATACAGAAGATGAGACCTCCAGTCCCTCAGCGTCCCATAGAGATTTGTGGGGATGACATCTCTCAAGAGAAAAGTGGGAAAGGCAGACAAAATAGTGGGGATCTCAGGACCCCTCCCACAGGACTCGCCCTGCTGTTGTAGTTCTTATGGAAGCTTCAGTGGTTTTCCTTAGTCTTATTAATTTAGTTCTTGTCATCTCTGGCGCCTTCCTCGCTGTGGTGGGATTGTAACAGAAAGGATGAGCAGATGGCCCTGTCCCAGAATACAGCAGGTTTCCTTCGCGTTGCAAAACCTGGTAGTCGTGACCCTTATCGCTATCAGCAGCCTCGCTTGTTCCGCTTCTGTAAAGCCTGCCAGCCACTGCAGCCCAACCTATAAAAGCTTTGCTACGCCCTTGTTCGGGGCCCAGAATTTAGAGACTCGCTCCTCTGGGTCTGCATGCATAATAAAAGGTTTTCTTCAAGGTCCTCAGTGTTCGGTGTTCAGTTGTATTCCTGCAACAGGGTGAGCTCATTGGGTTGAAGCCAACTTCTGCAAGACACCTCATAACTGTACGTCAATGACATCATCTTTAAAACAAAAAGCAGAAACTAAGCATCTTGTGACCATGTTATTAAGCTATCATAAGTCTTGTGCTTAACTAGCTACATCTTTTAGCTCAAGCAAAGTATACTTTTAAACATTTCTCCTGTAACTTGCTTTATAGGTAAGGCCTTCAGGACATGACTAACATACTTTATTAATCATTGACTGTAAGTGAATAATATACCTTCTTAATCTTTAACTATAAGCTTTGTGACAACCAAAGCAATTGAAATTAAAAGCTTATACTGACAGAGTGGGCAAGAAGGTAGATGTGAGCAGGAGGGAGGGGTGTCCTGGTTCATTATCAGTTGCCTCTTAAAAAGATAAAAGAGAAGGAATGTGGGAAGGGGAATTTGCCTGCAAGGAAGACCATTAACAGATGCCCCGGATCTAGGAGTAAGCCCTGGCCCATCATCAACTACTAAAATTGAAAGGGGAAAGGCCTCACCTATTCAACCAAAGGCACTTCCCAAAATCATATTATTATGTAGCATTGGCCCTTTTTAGAAGGATCCTGCAGGAAAGAGAGGGAGGAGCTTATACGCAGAGATACAAGAATTCCAACCAATGAAAGGGGGGCTGTTTCCTGCTCTTGGGTCAGCCCGCTCCACCTCTCAGAGTGTACTTTTTAACTTTTCTATAATAAACTTCAACTTTTCTATATTTTCACAAACTGTCTCTTGACTGAATTCTTTCCTTCAAGAGACAACCAAGGAAAAATCACCATTTCATGGTAACAATACTTTTATCTCTAGACTCTAGGATCTTGAAATGGGCCAAGCAAGGCAGCCCTCCCCCACCTCACTATAGACTCCTCTTCCCTAGTTCTTTAGCTCTCAGCTTCACTTTTTTTTTTAGTCTTAAGTTTAAATCACTTTCTCAATCAGTTTTCCTTTAACTGTAACTTGAGCAATAGTTTGCTCCTAACTTCAATCATAAAATGTCTTCATTCTGCCTCCTGCTTTAGACAATTACCCCAAAACTTAAACAATAAGCTTTTAGCCTGCATTTTCCATCCTTTGCCAAGGCTTGAGTTAATTACTCAGAGAAAAATTTGTAACTTACATTCCCAAAGTGTCCTGCCTCCAACCCTGGCTAGCCATCCTAAAATTTGTGATATGTGATAATAAAACTTTACTTAGCTGGGTATGCTAGACTAGCTAATCATCCTGGCCACTGTGATTCTGTGTTTGTTAGCTGTATCATCCCCATTCCATTTCTGGATAGGTGGTGGCCGATGGAGCCCAAAATCAGCAGGATGCAGACACCAAAGGGCTAAACAAATCTGTCATACAGCCACCCTGCAGTGATGGCTTTGAGGCCTACCTTTTGGGCCAATGCTTCTGAACTTACCAACTGGGTCTGGTTCTCCTTATCTAGAGGCCATTGGGATGCAAATGTCACCTGGCAAGGTTTTGAGCCTTTCCTGACTGAAGAAATCAACATAGTCTCCCAGGCGGATCTTGAGACCCCTTCCCCCATTTAGGATAGATAAGGTGAAAGCACCGTGAATCCCCAACAGGTAGGGACAATAACCGCACTCAGCAGGAAGCAGATACGGAAGATGAGACCTCCAGTCCCTCAGCTTCCCATGGAAATTTGTGGGGGTCACATCTCTCAAGAGGATGTGAGGAAGGCAGATAGAATAGGGGGAATCTCGGGACCCCTCCCATGAGACCTGCTCTGCTGGAGTAGTCACCTCCTTGATGCCACCCCCTCACTAGTAATCCCTGTCACAGGCTAGGCAGCCACAGGAGGAGGTTCCAGGCAAGTACAAGAAAGTTAGAGGAAACAAGAAGCCCACCAGTCTGAGCCAGTTTCTAACACCTGCTCAGTGAGCGCTATGGTGACCTTCAACTCACCTGAACCTCATTATACCATCATTGTAATAACATACATATGCCCAGAAGTTCATTAATATCATTACAACAGACTGAACTCTGGGAAAGGGCATGTGCAGTCAGAAGGCGTTATGTGATAGGCCCCTTATCAATCAGACTTGTCAATCAAGAGACCCCACGCCCAGAGGTATAACCCCTGAAGACAATGAAGAAAATAAAAGTACCAAAACCTCATTAATTGGGGCCCTTGAGACATTTTCCTGCTCAAGACCACTTCTACCTCTTTGGAGTGTAATTTCTCTTCAATAAACTATCTCTTTGTTTCACCTCTATACTTTTGTGTGTGTCTCGTTCAATTCTTTGCTCAAGATACAAAGAACCTGGACATCACGTCGATGAGGACACCCCACTTTCTGGTAACAATCTGACACCTAAACCTATTTACCGTTAACTCTCGGTTTCACAAATGGCTTAATTCTTACAAACATCTGAGATTGTTTAACACAAAATGTGGGCAAGAGTGGGAGATCCAAGCCAGAGCCATCTCAGAGTCCACCTACAAGAAAAGAAGAAAGGAAATACATGTGTGGCCACCAAGGACCACGCAACAGGTAGTAATGCACTCTATACCCACAGAAGTGTGGATGGAGCTCAAGAACTGTGCAGGGTGAAGAAATCAGCATGATGTCTAGCGTGGGACTTACGTAAATTAAGAGTGCAGCGTGCACACAGAACAATATACATTTTGCAAGAATTCACCCCCAAACAATGTATTAATAGTAAAAACAGAATGGTTGCCAAGTGGAGGGCAGAGTCAGGAAAATGGGCATCTTCGTAAAGATTTTGGAATATATAGATATTATATATGTAATACATACATATATGCATATGTACATAAACAAGAGGGGTCTCACACAGACCGATGGTGATAGGAGCTTTGAGCCATGAAGTATGAGTAGTAACTCGGCCGTGGTTATGAATAGCCTAACGCAAATATATTCCAATGCTGTACTGTAGCACCAGATTGCCTGGTGAGGAAGGGGCACAGAAGGGTGACCACAGTCCTTCAGGCCAGCCTGGTGCTGAGGTCTTGCTCGATGGGTGCCCCAGGTACAGGAGGGGAGTGCGGGCAGGTGACGATGCTCGGAGGCGGCAACAGTGCAAGGGTGCCAGCTGCAGGGCCACAGGGACCAGGATTGAAGGAGTGCTGGATTGAAGTGTACAGAGCACAGGCCTACTGTGGTACTTACCTACATAAGAAATCAAACCTGTAGAGAATTTCTATTAATTTATTTGAGCCAAACTGACAACAATTGCCAGCAAGCAGATTCTCAATGGATTAAGAAAATGCTATGGAGAATGACCATTTTGCAGCTTATTTTAAACATTACAATAAAAGAAGGAGACATAAGGAGGGTCACATGGAATCCATTGGTGGTAGATAAAGGGGGCAGGAGAAGGTATAGCAGGTAAATCTCTGGGATCAGATAAAAAGTAAAATGGAGAGACACACTCTTCTTTTACATGGGTGGGTGCAGGATAGTTAATAATTAACATTTATAGCACAGAGATGATATGTGGCCAACAAGATAATGAGGGATTCTCTAGTCTCATGCTCTGTGCAATGGGTTGTGCCCTGAGGAGTCCAGAAAAAGGGATGAGTGACATTTCCAGGATATGTCATCTTAAATGCAAAAGGACAATGGACAACCTCACTTAAGGATTCACTTTTATCTAGGAAGCTACTTGAGGTCCAGAATGTAACTACCCGCCATTAACCACTTCTGAGAATTTTTATGTTCAGACACACCTATGTGTGTACTTTCAGTCTCTGAGTTTGTAGGGCCCACCATGTAGACCTCCCCTGAGCTTGTCAGGTTTAGTATGTGACCCCTTTTCATCCACAACCTGATCACTCCCCAAACGCGACCTCCTATACCATCCCTTGGGAGTTGGGGTTTCAGCATATGAATTTGAAAGGTATACAAACTTTGGCCATTCTCATCCAAAATTCCTGGCACTAAACAGCATCCATGTGGGCTAGACCAATTTTTAAATCTTAGCACCTACACAGAAAGACAACTTCTTACCCAAGCCCTTCCTAGAAATGGTCGTCTCTTAGCCTGAATCAAGGAAGCCAAGAAACCTCACCCGAACCATTAGGAGGACCCACTTCTCCAGGGGCCCGCAGGACCAGGGCAGGGGCAGGGACCATGGATGAAGAACAGCTAGGCCCCGCTCTTCCTGCACCAGGCCCAGGCTAAGGGGCATCCAGGGCCAGCTCATGGGCTTGCACCAGGGCAGCCCTCAGAAATGCCTCATGGTTACTTCAGTGCTCTGCTGTGGCCCTCTTGGAATTGCTTTTGGTTTTTGTTTTGTTTTGTTTTGTTTTGTTTTTTTGAGAAGGACAAGAGTGGGGAAGTGGGAAGAGAGACCATGGGGAAAGATGGGGAAATGATAGAGGAAGGGGAGAAAAACAGAAAAGGAGGATAAGAGAATGGAGGAGTCAGAAGGGAGAAAGGGAGAGCAAGGAGACAGGGAAGATGAATGGGTGAGGGGAGCAGGTGTCAAAATTCTTAATAGTCTTTGGACAAGGCACCCATATTCTTATTTTGCTCCAGGCCCTTCAAATCATATTGCTGTCATGGGACATACCCCAACTACCTCCTCAGCAAACATCAAGCTCACATGTCTGGGATGAACACCTTTGGTGAAGAAGGAGTTCAGAATACATGAGCCCAAAATATGGCACATTGAAATATTATTTTGAGCTGAAGGCCCTTGAAAAGCCACAAGTGTTGGGAAAAACTTTCTCTGAACCCCTTTATCGACCGAAAACAGATCCTCCTAAACGAACTCAACTGCCAGCAATCCCCTCCTGAGAGTATGAGTCTCACCCTCACCCTAGGACAGGAGCCTAAAGTTGATACCACACCCAGACAAACCTTGTCACAAACTGTCATACCTCCTGTCTAGTCTCCTAAGGGCCTAGTCATCTTTCCTAAAATTATTTGCTCTCCCTCTAAGAAGCCTATATCCCCCTCCTTTCCTTATTAAGACATACATAAACTCTCAAATCTTATCATTTTTGTGGGTATTCATCTTTTTCCTCCTGTGATTCCTCATGCACATTATATTAAATTTGAGTAAATGTGTACACCTTTTGTCCTATTAATCTACCTCTTGTCAGTTGATTTCACAGACCCAGTCATCAAACCCAGGAGGGTAGAAGGAAAGTCTTTCCACCCCAACATTACAAATTTATTAATTGCTTCGATATCTAACTGCCAATGAGCCTCTCTTGAGACAGAAAGACCTACTCAGGACGATGAGTTTAAGAATAGCAGCTTGTGTCAGAACATCGCTGCCAACTAGATCTACAGGTGAAAGGGAAGAGGTTTTTGCTTTGAGTGAACCTCTTGTAAGAGATTAAACTTTAAGGATGCTAGGAGTGTGACATTAACCCTTTTTATACCCTGGCTATTAAATAATGGTCACAAAAATTATTTGAATAAATGATCCAGAAACAAGCTTTTGTCTATTTTCTTAAGATGCCTTATATTCAAATTATTCTTTTTAACAAACTGAATCTGCAGTTGTGGAATTCAGTGCAATTTCATCTGTAGTACTTTCATGCTTTTACTTTGGTTGAAATTTTAAGATTTCTGACTGTTTCCCCCCCACCAGAAATTTCAACACAGAACAATTCATTTTAACTTTGTTAGTATTTTTCACCTACACACCACATAAGTATTATTCCTCTGCAAAATGAAACTCATATCCAAAAAGTAAAACAATCTAGGTGGTGGTTAGTGCAAAGCTTGGCACTTGCTGGCCTGATTTCCAGGGCCAGCTCCCCACCTCACCAGCTGTTTCACAGGCTGTTTTCTTCAGCCCTTTGCTACCCATCTGTAAAATGGAGTTAATAACAGCATATACTTGCAAGGGCTGAATTGAATTGAGCATTCATTAAATGGTTACCTAGCTCATAATGAGCTATATAGAAATGTGTGTTAACTCAACTCCATAGTTGTAAACAGATAAAATGGTTAATGCTGAGGGTGTCCAAAGCAGTTCAGGGGACCTACAAGCTCCAGATGCCTGATGGATCTCAGAGGACAGACTTGCACGTAGAGGGCACTGCTCTGTTGGTATCTTGAAAGCAAAGAGTTAACTGCTCTCAACTCTGTGAACAATTTTGTCTCTTGGGGCTACAGTTAAGGTCCCTGGCCCATTTGGATAATTTAACCGTTTGGATAATTAAAGTAGCCAGGTAAATGACCTGCAGAACAGAGCCTGTCAAATTGCATGTGCATATGAGTCTGTTTTAATGCATATTCGGACTCAATACATTTGGAGTGAGGCCCAGGTACTGATAAAGTTAAGTGAGAAATGTGAATTCATTACATCTTACATTTCCATCTGGAGAGTCAACATAATAAGGGAACTTAACCTTGTGTTTATAGGAATTAATTTAACAAGAGCGGCAACTCAGGGACTGGTGACTTCTGTTAAAACCAAGACAATAGGCCCAAAATGGAGCCACTTACACTAAGCCTCACACCACCAAACTGAGACGCCACTTGATTTCAGCTCTCTCAGGAATGGAATCTTAAACCAGACAATCAGGAACTGCTGGACTGCCACCAGTGAGTCATCTGCATGAGAAATCCGGCCATCCCTGAAGGAGAGCAACCTTGCTATACCCACCCACTTTGCTTGGTGTGATCTCCCTGCTCCTGCTCCTTCTGCCTAGAAAGGCTTTCATTTGTACAGCTCCTCAGAGCTCCCTTCTACCTGCTACTTTGTTTTGTTTGTTTGTTTGTTCCCTGGCTGGGAATTGAACCCAGGCCACAGCGTTGAGAGCACCTAAGCCTAGCTACTACACCACCAGGGAACTCCCCTCTATTTGCTACTTTAGATGCTGCCCGACTCAAATTGATTTTTGCCCAAATAAAATCTTAATTTTTTTACTATATCTCAGGTTATCTTTTACCAGTTCCATAAGCCTGATAGGTAATTAGAGAACATCAATAGTATTAATATCTAACCCTTGGAGGTATTAGGAGACTGGATGAGATCTCACACACCAAGCACTTAACACAAGGCTGTTATTTCAAAGGGGACATTAACAAGTACTAGTGTTTTCTTTGAAACCCATTCAAATCCTCCCTTTAGTTAAGTTGGCCCTGCTGCTGCAATTCCAATGTAAGTGCCTTAATATGTCTTCAGTACTGTCCTATGTTCTCAGTTTCCTAAAACACCGTGGCATATACTTTTGAATTCTAAAAGGAATTTATCTCTTTGGCTTTTGCGTGGTTGGGGGGAATGAGGGAATAGAAATGGTTAAGGCAGTTGGAAGCAGCCATTCTCATTCCCTCTGCTGAATAAACATCAACTTCCCCTTCCTTGGCTCTTGGCCTCAGAAAGAAATGCCCCATGTATTTACCTCCTATTCCAAAGAAGATGTAGATGTGGGTTAAAACGGGTTCTTTATTTTTAAATCTTATTGCTACAGGGCACGATCAAAGTGAATAAACAATTACCCTCTCCCGCTACAACAAAAGGTTTAGACGTAACTGCGAACACTGGACAAACGTACCTTTGGATTGGTTGCACTGTCGTCCAATAGAAAAGAAGGGGCGGCAACTGCTATTTATTGAATTCCGCGCGGTTCCGGCAGGGCTCAGCCGCAACCCAATTAGATTATAAAGATTTGGATCCTTTATTTGAATATAGAAATGATAAATAGCGCTGCCCTCGGAGCTTTCTCCCGGTCTTACCGTTCTGCGCCGTACGATCCCGGCATCTTCAGGTTCGGCGCGGGCACCCCAGAAAGGCTCTAAGAAAGCCATCAAGCACTAATCCTCAGAAGAAGGACGGCAAGAACCGGAAGCCAGGCGCAAGGAGAGCTACTCTAACTACGTGTACAAGATGTTGAAGCAGGTGCAGCCGGACACGAAGATTTCATCCAAGGCCATGGGCATCATGAACTCGTTCGTCATCGAAATCTTGGAGCGCGTCGCCAGCGAGGCGTCCTGTCTAACTCATTACAACAAGCGCTCGACCATCACATTTCAGGGAGGTGCAGACCGCCGTCCGTCTGCTACTGCCCGGGGAGCTGGTCAAGCACGCCGTGTCAGAGTGCACCAAAACCGTCATCAAGTACACTAACTGCAAGGGATCTCCGCGACACCCTGGAACGCAAAGGCTCTTTTTAGAGCCACCTCCGTGCTCAAAAAGGAGCGTGCCACCCAGTCTTCATGCGACGTGCTGTTTGGTCGGTGTCGGTGGGGTAGCTGCAGTGTCCCAGAAGTAGAGCAAACCTTGCTTTGGCGCATTACTCAGAAGGCTCAGTCGGTTAGGCTTAGCCCTGGCGGTTGCGTGCTTGAACGGGACTGGACTCTCCTGCCAGCGCGTGGCGAGTGCAACCTCCTCTCTTCGCCCCCCTCTTTTGTCAGGCCGGTGTGCTCTGGATGTGACAGGCCCTGCGGGTCTGACGGTGGCGTTTAGGGCCGCCCTTCCCTTTGTGACTAGAAATAAGCTTGCCAAAAAATTTCAGCAGCGTTTAGATAACTCCTTGTGGATTCTACGCGTCTCTAAGAAAACGGGCGCACAGAATGCAAAAATCCTTCAAGTAAGTTTATTATGCCAAAATGTGTATATTTTTTAATAAACTTGATGAACTGTGAAAGGCTTTTTTAATAAATGTAACAGCTTTTTTTTTTTGTTTTAAGTAAATCATATGCGAAGTGAGTAAAATGTTCCCTGGGTGACTTTTAACAATTGAGGCATGTGATCCTGACTGGGACAAGGTTGTCATCACTATCACAGTACTTAGGTTGGTGACTACCAAAAGAATACCCGACCCTCACCCCCAGTAACCCAGTCCAGGAGTGAAAGGTCTCACCAAAATTTTGTTTTTGTTTGAATTTGAATTCGTGGACTGCCCCACCCTCGCCGCCTGTGGCCAATGGCCATGTGACTCCTGCTCCCTGAGGGCTTACACCATCTCCAGTGATGGCTACGGCCATTTGTCAACATTTAACCTCTTACACAGTAGATTTATGTCTTGCGTTTGTGGTTTCTTCTTAAAGAAATGGTTTTCCTCCCTCCCAAATCTTTGGCTTCCTCAATAATTAGCAAATTTGACTTGAAACTTCTAGCTGAGATGGGGCAGGGGCAATCTCTTAAATGCATTTCAGATTGGATACATGCAAAATCCCTCAGTTCCTTCCAGATCTTTAGTAAGCATTTAACCTCAGTTATTTAAGACCCAGAGAATGCTGCCATTGTGTCGAGTCCTGATGGTCTTAGCCTCTATTGCATTCTCAAATACTTGGTGAACCTCTTCATTTAACCTAAGTCTTTATTGTTGTCTATAAGTAACAGTATTATAGACATCTGTTGTGTATACAATTTCCCTCAATTTCCTTGATAATAAATTTTCAATAATGGAGTGTCTGTCATTTTGCCTCTTCCTTAATACTACCGTCAGAGGAGAGGGCCAAATCCAGCTCCTGAGCCTCAGGCTGCCTGTGCAGCCTCCATTCCACTCTTCTAAGTAGAGGCATCCTTTGTAAATTCAAGCTAATACTGTGTCAGAAGAGACTTTTACTTCAGTATCGTGTGTCAGAGGAGCCAAAAGGACTGAGAAATTTACCGATATTTTTATATTATCCACAGTAAAATTCACTTTTATAGAATGGTATTTGGAGATTAGTAACGTGTTCATTTTGCTTACTGATCTTATTTTTGGTACTAAGCAGAGTAGTTGCCTACTGTTAAGACAATCTATCACACTCTGTTAGAGACAAGAATCATTTTATCAGGGGAGTTCCCTGATGGTGTAGTGGCTTAAGGCTTCGTCACTGGCGCTGTCAGCGCTGCGGCCTGGGTTCGTTTCCCAGTCAGGGAGCTACCCACATACCAAAAAAAAAAAAAAAAAAAAAAAAAAAAAAAAAAAAAAAAAAAAAAAGAATCATTTTATCAAACGTAGGTTTTAAGTTCATTAAGGTAGAGAATCACATGGATCTAAAACTAGTTTCAGGGTTCCCTGGTGTAGTGGCTAGGCTTCGGCGTTCTCAACGCAGCAGCCTAGGTTTGATTCCCTGCCAGGGAACCCCTGCCCCCACCACCAAAAAAAAGATCGAAACCAGTTTCAAGTGAATATACTGATTATCAATCTATTTGGTAGGAGGCTGAGGGATTGAACCCTGTAAGCTGCTGTTTATAGTGCAAGACTGGATCCTGCAGTTTTGAATAGGAATTGGATATCTCAGAGAATTAAAGTGGTAATCTATCACTGTTTAATTTTTGGATTATAACTAGGAAGGCAAAGAATTGAGTAAAACGGCTGACAAAATTTCCATTCTTATGTATTTATTTTTGTAAATAGTTTCAGAGCATACTCCTATATCTGTAAAATAAAACCAAGAAAAAGAAATGCTGCTGTATACTGCTGTCACCATAACAATATTATATGCTCATTGGTGTATGAACTAATGAACTAATTGAGGGAGGGAGAGAGGGACCAATCTTCATCTCATTAAGAGACAAATTTCTCTAAAATTTTGTTTTTGTTTCGTAATTATCTAACAAAACTTACTTGTTTTAAACACTTGTGTACTGTCCAGATATTTTAAACACTGAGTTTTGGTCACCTACAATCATTTTTAAAACTTCAACTTATTATTTTTTTTGGTAGAGAAAGGTGGTAGATAAAACACTTTCAAACAAAAAAATACATTTTACATTAGAATGAATTTCTGATGCAGAAGTGGAACACAAGTAAATTCGGGGAGAAAAAAATCATCTAAAGTATCTCACTGTTAATTAATAATTTGATCATGTATTTTATAAATTATGGTACCAAATTGATGTTCCAACATACTTCTAAAACGCTGATGTATGTGTCCATTTTGTTTAAAACATCGTATGGTAGGGTTTCCACCCTTGCAACTGTTTCAACTAACCATAAAAATATTTTAGATACCTAAGATTTAAAAAATTCTTTTGGAGTGGACCCACGCAGAAAAAGGAAATTGAGGGAACTGATTCCAGCCATTCAGTGACCTTTTCTCTCCACCCGCGCCCCTCACCCGTTTATTTTGAAGACGTGATCTGCAAAACCGCCACTGTTAGATATTTTATTTTGTTGTTGTTGTTGTTTGTTTTGTTTTTGTAGTAATGTGGGTAGTTCCCTGGCTGAGAATCAACCCAAGTCGCAGCGTTGACAGAGCCAGCGCCGAAGCCTTAAGCCACTACACCACCAGGAAACTCCCTAAATGTTTTATTAAACATCTCTTCCTTGCAGAGATAACACGATCTTTCATTTAATTCTCAAAATGGTTCAAGGAAATAATTAGGAACCCCCTTTTTTAAAAATAAAAGCCAAGCCAAGAAAAGGTACCCGATGTCCTTTCCCCAGTGAACGCTTCAGGGCAGAGCTCTTTCCCTGAGCCAAATAAATGCAGTTGAGTTTAAAGCGGGGATTCCGTGTCATTACCGCTCACAGAAAATGATGTAGCTTAAAGGTAGAGGAACTAATTAGCTCAGAAAAAGGGAATTCTTTCCTTTTATATCGAGCCTCTCCCCCACCGCTCCCACTCAGAAGAGTTAAAGCTGCCTGTATCAGCAGCGATCGGTTTATTACATAGACCATTTCGTTTTCAAACATCCTGCGATTTCAGGATCCAACAATGCAAACGTCCTCCCGGAAATTTCCATTGCTCGAAAATAGAGGTAACTGGTCCATGCAGGGATGCAGCGCCGGACGTCAGAACTGTGCAACCAGACCCAGGGCCTCACCAAGCGCAACGTCTAGACCACCGCCAGCCCCACCCGCCAGAGACTAGTTGGGGAGTGGCTTACGAGGTGTTCTGGGGGAAGTGACCGGCACCCCCCACCCTCCCCCACCCCGGACCCAGGAGTCTCCTCTTGTAACCGTGAGATGCCCTTAAGCTACCAAAGTCAATTTCAGCTCGAGGTTTCTGCTTGGCTGGTGATGCATTAATAGCCCTGGGTTGAGGTGTGGATGGACTGGGGACCCTCGATCGCCTCCTACGGCTAGTATTGCTGGCCTTTGGAAAGTTCTTTTTTCATTCTACACGCGTAGACAAGCATGCACACGACTGAAGCGAGAACCCTCCCGGTAACCAGGGAACCGCTAGAGTGCAGATGAAAGGTGTTTGCGTAGCCTTTTACCGTGTTCAAAACCAAGTCTTGATCATGGGGGTCGGGTGGGGGGGGGGGCTCTGAAAAGAGCCTTTGGGCTCAAGGGTGTCGCGGCGGCGCCTCACTCGGAAGTTGGCGTACTTGGTGCCGGCCTTGATGCCCTCCGATACGGCGTGCTTGGCCAGCTCCTCGGGGAGCAGCAGGCGCACGGTCTTCAGCACCTCCGAGATGTGATGGGCCAGCGCTTGTAAAACGCCAGGCGGGACATCTCACTGGCGATGCATTCAAAAATGTCGTTGACGAAATAATTCATAACACTCATGGCCTTCCTTGGACAACATACCGGCGTCCAGATGCACTTGCTCAGTACCTTGTACACATAGATAGGATAATTCTCCTTGCTGCTACGCTTTCGCTTCTTACGCGCCTAACTGGCCACTTTCTTGGGCGCCAGGGAAGCTGTGGATGGACCACGTGTGTGACGGATCCTCCCCACACACAACGTCTAGGGGGCGAGCGGGGTAACTCTGTTTATACGTTTTGTATTCAAATAAGGTTAGCAGCTCCTAGTTTCTGATAGGGTCAAACGCCGCTCAACGTCATCACAGAGAAAGGCACATGCGTATTAGGGGGTGGCGACTTTCTTTTCCGATTGGCTACCGTCGTCATCCAATTGGACGACGCTATCTCACCTACCTCTTGAGTATATATAAGACATCGCTAGTTCTGCCAGCCTCACTATGCGCTTTTCTTTTTAGCGTTCTTATTTTAGCTGTATTGAGTTTGGACATGTCTGGCCGTGGCAAGCAAGGTGGGAAAGCGCGCGCCAAAGCCAAGTCGCGGTCTTCGCGCGCTGGACTCCAGTTCCCTGTGGGCCGCGTTCACCGTTTACTCCGCAAGGGCAACTACTCGGAGCGCGTGGGCGCCGGTGCACCAGTGTATCTGGCGGCGGTGCTGGAGTACCTGACGGCTGAAATCCTGGAGCTGGCTGGCAACGCGGCCCGCGACAATAAGAAGACACGCATCATTCCGCGCCACCTGCAGCTTGCTATACGTAACGACGAGGAGCTCAACAAGCTGCTAGGCCGCGTGACCATAGCTCAGGGCGGTGTTCTGCCTAACATCCAGGCAGTACTTCTGCCAAAGAAGACCGAGAGCCACCACAAGGCCAAGGGCAAGTGAGGCTGCAGAAACGGGCCGGAACAGCCGAGTACGCCAGGGACCGTGACACAAAAGGCTCTTTTCAGAGCCACCCATAGTTTCGAGAAAAGAGCTGCACCAAGTGCTTCCCTGTCCTTAAAAAGGCTGGCGGAGCCAAGGGAACCAGGCCTGAGCATGATCGGGGCATGCCTAGACCAGAGTGCTCGCCGGACGGGGCCATTCTCTGCTCTCAAATCTCGCCCCCAAAACTCCTGGAATTTCAATCCCTCATCTTTAAGGTAACCCGTATACAAGTTTTGGCTCCACAAAGTGTCAGTCACATTTAGGCACTAGTTGTTTTTCATAACTAAGACAACCAAATAGATTCATCTGGTATTAAAAGTTCGTGAACAGAATTTGCGATTTCAGTTTATTTTTAAAAGGGGCATAAGTTTTTTTAAGGAAACCTAATTGCAAATGGAAAAATCATTTAAAAGTATAAGTTGTTCAAATTGGGTTGGTCAAAGAACATCTTAAACTGTTAGCTAAAAACCACAATTGTACATTGATTATGATAAAACGAGGTTTGTGAGTTCAGTAAATCAAGTGTATCTGTTAGGACCATATGTAGTACCTATGTGGCTGTTTGAGAAGATGATTGTTCATGAGCTCCACATTCAGTTACAAAGCAGGGTTGGAGAAAAAAAAGCAGGATTGGCAGTCAGCTCAGAAATGGGAATGTTAATAGCACTTCATTGGGGGTGGAGAGATTAAATGAGTTCATCTATGACAATCCCTAAAATGCCTGGTGCAAAACAAAAGTTTGGTGGTTATTTCTGTCACCATGATTTCTACGGTTGTCATTAATTTTTTATAACAAGTATAGGCAGTAAGACAATTTAGAAATATATTAATCTTACTAAAATTAGGTATACTCAAACCAGGGCTCCCTAGAACCATCTGGAGCTAGCCATACATCTGCTAGTCTTTGGGAAATATCCCACTGCTACAGAACTGTTGCCACCAAAAATCGAGAGCAACTGCTCTGCTCTTGTGGAGGGAAACGTTGGATTCCCTGTGGTGTAGGAAGATAGCGACCCCATTTCAGGAAGCAAACTGCAAGGGCCAACAGACTAGTGCTTTCTGGAGGTGCGGCCAGCTTGTTTCCAGTGATGGCCTTCAGTTCCAGCATAAATTTGTTCATGCCTCAATAACTGATGTTAAGTCATTGTCATGTCTTTAAACTCTTTGGTGGCATTGAAGAAAGGCTTTTCGGGGGCCCAATCTTAGGTATTCTAAGTGTCACCATGGCGTGTCTTTCAGTTTTTATTTTAATTCCTCAAGTGTGGTGTCAGGAGGGAGGCTGTGAGGTGGGCTCTGGAGCAGCACTTCATTTTCTCAAGTCTAAGGCTGAGCTGCTTCATATGTAGCCACAAGCCACAGGGACTATTTTTCATTCACTCTAGCCAGAGGTTACCATAGTGGATAGCACCATCTTCACAAAAAGTTACTATTGCACAGCTCTGTCTATAATCTCACCATCAGGGTTAATCAGGTTCTGGAACATGATGAAATGTTTAGAGCTGCCTGCCTCTGTGAGAAAGGCACTGTGGGACCCGCAAGTCCACTCCCAAGTATATACAAGGGCTCCAAGAGATACTCATATTATTCATAACATCCTAAAGGTAGATACAGCCTAAATGTCCCTAACAGATAGGTAGATAAACTTCTCGTCCGTCCACATGGTGAGATACTATTCATCCATAAAAAGGAGTGAAGTTCTGATTCAGGTTACAACATGGATGAAGCTCACAAACTGCTTAGTGAAAGATGCCAGCTGCAAAAGGCCACAGTGTATGATTCCATTTATAAGAATTGTCCAGAATAAGCAAATCCACAAATAAAGTAGATTAGTGGTTCCCAAGAGGTGGGAGTGGAGGGAGGAATGTGTGGAATGACTTTGCTTCTGGGGTGATGAAATTTTTATGAACTAGAGATTTAATGGTTGCACAGCACTGTGAATGCACTGAATTGTTCACTTGAGATATGGTTGGTTTTATGTTACGTGAATTTCACCTCGATTTAAAAAGAACTCTGAATCTAATAGATGGTTATGCACCAAAAAAAGGAGGAGACTGGGTATCGCTTCACTTTATCCAGTAGGTGGAGGGTTGGGGAGACAGGTTGGCCTGCCTTGCCTGCCCAGGGACCCTTGGAGACCACGTGGGAAGAGGAGCATGGAGTCCCTCTGGGTGGCCTTTCCCTGGCCCACTGAGGTATATCACAAGGTCCCTTCACTGGGTTATTCTGTTACTCCTCACATTCCTATGAGGTAATCACTTTATTGAAAGATGAGAAAAAGAGGTGTGGAAGGTGCCAGAAGAAGAACGCAGCCTCAGAAACTTCCATGCCCACTGAAGGTATGGAAAGTGCTCCATTTCCAGAAGTGTTGAGTCAGCCTAGCTGCATTTCATAGCCCACCGCACTTTTACCCTGGGTGTGGGACTGTCCCCAGCCCCGGCCCCACATGTAGTCTTTCCTTTTTATACATCAGTCACCCTGCTGTATGGCCTCAGCCCTAGTTACCAGAACCTACCTGTGCACTGCGCACCAAGCCTCACAAAGCCTTTTTCTCTGATGCCCACCCAGCAAAAGCTCAAAAACTGCATCTCTCCTCTGCCCACTGCCCTCCCTCCTTCCTGATCTGCTTGGTCCCACAGCCTTCTACGTGGGTCTCTGGGGATACCAGATGCTGGTGCTTCTGCTTCTTTCCTCTCTTACCCACAGCCCTCCTGCCAGCACTACCCTTGGGCCTGCCTCTATATCCTGCACCAAACACCTTGTCCCCAGCCTCATGCAGACCTTCTTGGGTAACATCCTTGCAGTTCTGTGGATAACGTATCAGTGTCTGGCTGGTGGGTCTGAGGGTCAGGTCCCGGGAAAGCTGGTCAGTGAGCATATCGAAGGCTGGCTCCTGGGGCGAGCAGGGGTTATGGGGGAGGTCAGCATTGTCAGTGGTGGGTCAGTGGCAGGTCAGAGGTAGATCATTCATGGGTCAGTGGGGGAACCTGGGACAGTGCTGGTCCAGTGGCCTTCCCTCAGTGTCCAGGTTCTTCTCAGTCTCTCTTCATGGCTAAGTTGGGGTCCCTCACATGGCCCCAGAGGACAAAGAGTGCCTAGGATCTCTGAAGCCCAGCCTACATGCTGTCACTCATGCCCTGTGCTGGAGATCATGGCAAGTCACCGGGCCTGCTGGACCCGGCCTGTGGAGGAACAGCCTCCTGTGCATGCTAGGAGCCCAAGGACCATGCTGTCATCCCCCAGGGTCCTGTGGCTCGAGCAGAGGTGTCCTTTTCCCACACATCCCTCTGAGCCAGGGCTGCAGTGAGGCCCAAATACTGTCCACACAGCCGTTTTCCTGGGGGCAGTAGGCTCCAACTTGGACGCACCCACTGGTGGTGTGGCAGCGTCAGAGATACAGTCCTCACTAGCACCTCCCATCTTCCCTGGCCGGGTAACTGGTCCTGCCATCCATCTGCAACAGAATGAAATAAATAGACAAAAGTTGCCTTTGACAGATCCCTCTCTGTCACTCCACAGGGAGACTGACAGCCAGTCAGGGGTCATTGGATACAGGTCCTCTCATGTCAACTGCTACCACCCTAGTCCTGGATTCCATCTACTGTGAACTGAAGAGTGCACCCAAAAAAAGATGAGCCCACATCCCAATGCCTAGAACATGTTATTTTGACCTTGTTTGAGTAAAAGGTCTTTGCAGGTATAATTCAGTCAAGGACCTTGAGATGAGATCCTCCTGGTTTGGGGTGGCCCCTAAATCCAATAACAGGTGTCCTTATAAGAGACAGAAGAGAAGGTGCTGAGACGTGGGGAGAAGGCCATGTGAAAGGAGACAGAGACAAGGGTGACATGGCCACAAGCCCAGGGATGCCTGAGACACCAGGACCTTGAAGAAGCAGGAAGGACCTTCCCCTGGAGCATCCAGTAGGAGTACGGCCCTGCCCACAATATGACCTCCTGGCTCCAGACCTGGAGAGCACAGTCCTGTGGTGTCAGACCACCAGCTTGTGGGAATTTGTTATGGCAGCCAGGGAACTCACACACCATCATTTCCTACCCGGACTACTAATCTCCCACAACCCACACTACAACATAAGTGAGATGCTCAAAAACTCAGTCCCCTTGCTGGAGAATAAAATCGACAGAAAATCAATCAATGGAATCTGCCCTATCAACAGGCAGAGAAAAACAAAAAATATCGGGTCAGAAAAAGCATTTGACAAAATCCAATAGCTACTCATGATTTATTTTTCAAATTTTTTTGGGGGGGAGGGCGGTAGTTCTGTCTTGGAATTGAACCCAGTCCACAGCATTGAGAGCACCGAAGCCTAGCCACTACACCACCAGGGAACTCCCTTATTCATGATTTTTTAAAAAGAAAATACTCTCAGCAAACTAGGAATAAAGGAGAGCTCCTTCAGCCTGATAATGGGCATGTACCAAAGCCTCCAGCTGGCCACACAGTGGTAAAAGACGGAATGCTTTCCCTCTGAGATCAGGAAGGAACAAGGCAAGAATGTCCACCTCACCTGTGATTCCATGTAGTGCTGGAAGTTCTAGCTGGTGCAATAAGGCAAACAAACAAACAAACAAATAATGAGAGAGAGAAAGGGAGTGGGACAGAAGATGAGGCATACAGATGGGACTGTAAAAACTAAAACTGTCTCTGTTTGCAGATGACATGATTATCTACATAGAAAATCCCAAGGAATCTACAAAGTAACTCCTACAATTAAGAAGTGAATTCAGGGAGTTCCCTGGTGGTGTAGTGGCTAAGGCATAGGCGCTGGCAATGCTGCAGCCTGGGTTCAATTTCCAGCCAAGGAACTACCCACATAAAAAATAAATTTAAAAAAAATTAAAAAATTAAAAAAATTGATTCAAAAGGCCTCTGGATACAAGATCAACCAAAAATCGAATGCATTTCCATATATAAACAATAAACATGTGAAAATCAAAATTAAAAACACAATACCATGGAAAATTACCCCAAAGAAAACACTTAGGTAAAAATCTAACAAAACCCATACATGGCTTGTCTGCTGAAAGTTACAAAATGATGAAAGAAAGATGATGTAAATAAATGGAGAGATAATTCTTCCCACATTGGTCTGCAGATTAGACATGTTTCCTATCACAATCCCAGCAAGGCTGCTTGTAGGCACAGACAAGCTAATTCTAAAATTTATATGGAAAGTCACAGGCCCTGGAATAGCTAAACAGTCTTGAAAAGGAAGGTAGAAAAATACCTACCTGATGTTAAGGCTGCTCTATACCTACAGAAATCAAGACAGTGTGGTGCCCAGAGGACACACACAGAGATGAACAAACCCACACAGATATGCACAACTGATCTTTGACACACACAAATGCAATTCAGTGGAGGAGGCTTTTCAATAAACAGTGCTGGAACAACTGGATTTCCACAGAGGGGTAAAAATCCTCAACCTAAACCTCACACCTTTTGCAAAAATTAACTCAAAATGGATCGGGGACTTAACTGGAAAATATAAAACTACAAAACTTGTAGAAAAATATTTATGAAGGAAAATCTACAGAACCTAGAGCTAGGCAAAGAGTGCTTAGATTTGACACCAAAAATAGGATTCATAAAAGGATACTGATAACAGGGCCTCATCAAAATGTAAAGGTCTGCCTCGTGACGAGGATGAAAAAACAAGCCATAAAAATGGAAGAAAATATTTGCAAACCATCTATGTGAAAAAGGACTAAAATCTGGAACACTTAAGAAATTCTCAAAATGCCACAGTGAAAAGCACACGGTTCTTGTTCTTAAAACAGGCCAAGCCTCTCACCTGCCTATCCCCTGCCCACTCTGCCATCACTCTCCAGGCTTCTGCCTGACTGCCACCTCCTAAAACAGGCATTTATTCTGTTGTTTTAGAAATATTCATTTTTTTCAAAGGAGTTCCCTGGTAGTGTAGTGGCTTAAGGCTTCAGCGCTGGCACTGTCAACACTGTGGCCCAGGTTCAATTCCTGGCCAGGGAACTACCCACATTTAAAAAAAAAAAAAAAAATTAGGAGCTCCCTGGTGGTGTAGTGGCTTAAGGCTTTGGCGCAGGTGCTGTCAGCACTGCGGCCTGGGTTCGATTCCCAGCCAGGAAATTACCCACATTAAAAAAAAAGAAAGAAATATTCAATTCTTCTAAAGAAGACCCAAAAAAGGTGTGTGCAGCTGGGAAGGAATAAATGAGTTTCCCAGACGGTGAGTTTCTCCTTAATTTAAAGTGAACTAGAGCCTATGGATCTTAAAGATAGAAGAGATGGGAAGACCAAGACAGCACAAATTAGCTGTGAGTCTGGGCACTAAACACTCATGCTCACTAAGTATAAAATAGGCACTAAGCGTTCAGATAAAAGCCCCAGAATTTCTGCTCACAGAATAAGCAAGCACCCTTACCCTTCCCTCTGACCGCTGACCTCGTCCCCTTCCAAGCCTCAGCTCCTTCTACCTTCTGCTGGCCTGTCCTCCAAACCCAGAGCGGACACAGCCAGCTGCCCACCCCGAGGGCCTCGGAGTGTCCGCTCAAATCTCCGTCCCCACCGTCCCAGGCAACACACCCTGTGACTTGGTTCTCGTTTCCTACTTAGCGTGTAAACCTCTACTCTATTCACCTTTACAAGTCGTCGCCTCCCTTATTTCCTTCATGTGTCCCCCTCCTCCCACCCCCAAGTGCTCAGAGCTGTCCAGCACACAGGGGATGCTAAGTGAACACTGATGAATGAAATTTCACACACACACACACACACACACACACACACGGGCGTGGGGAATACTCCCATTCTAGCCAGTGGAGGCAGAGAAGGAAACTGAGCTCCAATGGCCACAGGGCCAAAGAGCGCGCAGGGCATACACCATACCACTGCCGAGCGCCCCCAGTCCACCCATCCCCACTCCGGCACTAAGTAATGGCTCCACTGGATGCTTTTACACGATTGTCAGCGAGTCGACTCTGGCTTTGGAGGGAAAGAAGTTACCAAGAAAAGAAAACTAGGAACCCCAGGATGAGGGCCACCCTGCCTCAGGCTCCAGGATGCGATAGCAATTGCAAAGGGACTTTGAAGGCGCGGCTTCTCCAGAGGCCATTCCCGGCAGGGAGCGCACAGCTAGCTCTTCTCACTAAAATGTAAAAAGGGACGTGGGCTTGATGTCTTTTGGAGCCTAGGTCGCCATTCCAGCTCGCTCCCCATGGATGCGGCGCATGCGCTGGGGGCGGTCCTTGAGTGTGACGGGAACGCGTCTGGTGGGTTATCGCAGGGCCGCTCCAGGCGGGCCTGGCGCCTCCGGCCGCGTCCTTACGGCTGCACTCGGTCTTGGGATTCTGCGCGATAGGGCGCCCCGGGTGCCGGGAAGGCAGCGCGCAAGCGGGAAGATTCGCCGACTCGTGGCGGCACCGGGGCTTTGGAGCGCCGCGGTGCGGGATGCCAGGCAGCAGGGGTGCGAGCGAATACAGGAGTGCAGAAGTACGGAGGTGCGTAGATACATGGGGCAGGGATATCGAGTGCAGGAGTGCCGGGATGCGACGGTGGAAGGATAAGGCACGCAATGATACAAGGTGCAGGGATAATAGAGTGCAGAAGTGCAGGGGACACGTATACCGCAGCGGCGAGGCGAACGAGGCTAGCCCTGGGTTACAAGGTTCCTGCGCGCTGTGCGCCGGCCTCGCTGCAGAAAACACGAAGCTTTTCCCGCTGTATTTACACTCGGGAACGTCTCCCGGTTGGTCAGTTCAAAAGCTCTCGGCCTGACCGCGTTGGTGGCACATCTGCCCTGTTGGCCTGCGGACGCTGACCGCTGTCCTGCACCGCACGGACCTGCCTTTTCTCCCCCAGCTCAGAATCGCGGATGCTCTCTAGGTTTTGCACACTTGATGGCACTGATTTCTTGCAGCCCGCGCGTTCCTTAGACGTAAGGGATACGGTGAATTCTTCCAAAAAGAGGAGGCTTTTCTCCCTTACCACAATGACAGTCCTGAATGTACCTCAATTGGATTGATTACATGACGCCTTGTTCCTGTGCGCTCAGGGGTGTAACACCCCAATATCTCTTCTGCAAGGCTGCAAACTCTGCTCTCCCCTCCTTCCCAGTCGCGTTTTCTCCGTCTCCTTCTGCCTGGCGCGTGTATGATCTCTGTGCTGGGCGGTCTCAGGTTTTTGTTCACGCGTTCCTGCGTGGAGGATTACACACACGTCTACATCTTCCAGACCTTACAGACAAGTACTTAAGGACTAAGTACCATATACGTATATCAACGCTTTTCACCAAAATTTATAAAAGCTCAACACAATATTCACATGCTTTTATTTTCTTATAATTGTAAATGCATATATTAACGTTTCTCCTTTTGTAAAACAAACATTCTAATTAACATTATTGTTGTGCTATGCTCAAATTGTCAACTGTGGCTCATAAGAGACCACTTAAAATGGATATTTTATCTTTTTTGTGTAGCTCTTAAATTGTTGAAAGCATCTTGCTTTCAAACAGCAAAAAGTTATATTTATCATGGGACTTTGATTTTGGGTGTTTTGTTTTGTTTTGTTTTGTGTAATATTGTGATTTATAATAAGATATTTGATCTTCGTCTCCACTCCTAGCACGGAGTTCCTAAAACCCTTAGAATTTCCAGTGTTGAAAGCAGAAAGGTGTCTTTTGTTATGTGAATAAGGTGCTTTTGGAAAGCCCTGCAGATGGGGCTGGTGGCCAGGGGAAGGTGAGTAGATGTTTGGAAAGTTGGGTCCCTCCTCTGACCTCCGGAAGTAAGAGGAGTTGGAGATTGAACCAATCACTACTGGCCAGTGATTTAATCAATCGTGCCTGTGTAATGAAGCCTCCATAAAATCCTAAAAGGAAGGGGTTTGGAGAGCTTCTGGGTTGATGAACACATGGAGATTGTGGGAGAGTGACATCCCCTTAGAGGGCATGGACACTTGGTGCTCTTTCCGAATACTTTGCCCAGCACATCTCTTCCTTATGACTCTTCCTGATATAAATAAACCAGTAATCCAGTAAGTAAAATGTTTCTCTGAGTTCTGTGAGGTGCTCTAGCAAATTAATGAAACTGGGAGGAAGAGTTGTCACACAGGTGACAACCTGTATTTGTAATTGGTGTCTGAAGTGGGGGCAGTCTTGTGGGACTGAGCCCTTCACCTGCCGGGGGCTGACGCTATCACCAGGTAGATCAGGTCAGAATTAAATTAAATTTGTGGGACACCAGTGCCCATTATGAATTGGAGAATTGCTATGTGGTGTTAGATTCTGGTTTTTGCACTCAAGGCATGGATTCAACTGTACTCCAAGGAGTTTGTTTTCCTCTTCATGAAAATTAGTATCTCAGACAAAATTGAAGAGCTGATGCACATGTGATAGTGGCCTCAGAGGGAGAGGAGTAAATGCTGTTTCTGTTTTGCTGTGGTATTTGTGTGCGGAGAGCTGCTCTGCCATTCCTGTTTCTCTTGTGCACTGTCCTCCCTTAAATGGTCCCTTGGAGATGAGTGATCTTAGTGACTTTGATTACTGGTAGTTTTCCACAATTCCCAGGCCTCTGGTTGTCTCAGTGAGAACTATTTAAAAGCACATACTTGGCTTCATTGTCCTAGTGACTCTTTCCCATGTGAATACATTAATTATTTCAGGAAAAACCACTGTATAGTTTTCCTGCTATCCACCAGGTTTTACCCAACACCAGACAACACTGGGTCAAACTGTGGTTCTCTGGAGTCACCACTAATGATAAGAAAGTTTCTCCCTTCTGCATAACTCTTATGTGGCCTTTCTCCTTGGCAGAGCCATTCGGGTTAGTGCATATTTTGTTCCACCTGAATCACTCTAGCAAGACCCCTTTAAAGAAGGTCACCAATGTGCTATTTCCTTCTCTTAGTTCCTGGTCACAATAAATGGGTTTGCCCCACACTAAATCTACCTGTGCTGGTTTGAGTTCAGCAAATGTTCCCCCACCATGTAGCCCCCATTGCTCACCCCCAGGGGTAAACTGCCCTGCCTGGTGACCTTGGGTGTGGCCATGCACAGCTGGCTCCAAACTGGCCACCCATCGAAATACTCATTCCAGAACCTGCGATTATTACCTTGTGTGGAAAAGATGTGAGTAAATCAAGGATCTTGATAGATGGAGCTCATCCTGGATTCTTCTGAGCCCTAAATGCAAACACATGTCTCTCTGTAGGAGAAAGACAGAGGGAGCGCTGACACACATGAAGAAAAGGTGAAAAATGGAGGCAGTGATGGGAGTGATGTATCCACAAGCTCAGGGATGCCTGGCTGAAGAGGCAGGAAGGATCTGACCCTACCTAGTTTGTGGTAGTTTATCATGGCCACCCTAGGAAGCTAACACAGCTTGGGGCTGTTGGCTGATAGCAGGGATGTGGAAGAGATGGTGCCCCATTTCTGAAACAAGGGGTTCAGGAGGCACTGCAAGTTGCCATCAGACTTTCAATCCACTTCTGCACCCCAAGACCTGCACACCCCAGGGAGGACCTGATGCCTGAACTTAGAGAAAGAACATGTCACTCAGAACTGCCACTGGAGGCAGCCGTCTAGAGCCCAGCAGCCTGGGGCTTGCTGCTGAAGGTTACAGAGGAGTGGGGCTGTCTTTCTGCAGCCTTGTACCTGAAGAAATGTTAGCACAGAAGAAATGTCAGGCAGGGAAGTGGTTCCTATGCCAAATGGCAGGAAAACTTAACAGAGGCTGGAAGCCCATGTTTGTGTATCCCCTATTGTGCTGTAGAGTGTTAATAGCATAAGTGGATGTTAGTAGCTGCATTTGTTAAGGTATTATTGCCCCCATCTCCCCAAAAAATCAGAAAAGAACTTGATCCGTTTACAACTAGGGGTGAAAGAGAGTAGAGAGGATGTAGATTCCAGGTTTTACGTGTCAGGATTCTTTAGAGAAACAAAACAAATGATACAGAGACAGATTTATTTTAAGGAATTGACTTGTATGATTGTGAAGCCGGCAAGTCTGAAATCTGCAAGGCTGGCTGGAGGCCCAGGAAGAGTTGGCACTGCAGGTTCAGGCTCAAGGAAGTCTAAGGTCACTAGGGTGAGCTCTAACACAATAGGACCGGTGTCCTTATAAAAGGACACACACACCATGTGAGGACACGGGGAGGAAACCACTGTCCATTCACCAAGGGGTGAGGCCTCAGGAAAACCAGCCCTGCCCATACTTGGATCATAGACTCCACCCTCCAGGACTGGGAGAAATAAATGTCTGTGTAAACCCCCAGTCTATAGTATGTGTTTTGCAGTGCCCACGTAAGAAACATCCAAACCCGTAGAGAACTTTAATGACTTTATTTGAGCCAAACTGGTAACAATTGCCAGGAAGCAAAATTTCAACAGATTACAAAAATGCTCCAGAAAATGGAGGTTTTGCAACTTATTTTATAAATTAAAATCAAAGGAGAATTATCTGAAAATCATTGGTGGTAGATTAAGGGGGTGGGAGAAAGCGAAGGGGGTGGGGTGGGAATCTCTGGGACTGGATAAAAAATAAATTGGAAAGACAGATACTTCTTTTATATTGGTGGGTACAGGATAGTTAATTATTAGCATTTTACAAGGAACACGATAACAGTGAGGAATTCTGTAGTTTCCTGCTTTGGTGCATTGGATGTCTTGGGGGTCCAGAAGAAGGTAGAAGGGATTACTGACATTACAAAGGTATGTTATTTTGAGATGCAAAAAGACAATAGATAGGCTCACTTAAGGGAAACATTGATCTGTGTCAAGGAAGCTACAGGCCAAAGATTTGACTATCTGCCTTGGCCCACCTTAGTTAGAAATTTTCATTTTCAGACCATCCTATGTGGTTACTTTTGATCTCTGAGTTTGTAGGGCCTGCCGTGCTGGCCTCCCCTGACCTCGTCAGTTTTAGTACGTGGCTCTTTATTGTCCACAGCAGCCAGAGTTGATGAACACACCAGGACTCTGAGTAAACACTTTGCTTCTGGTAATGGTTTTATAAAATGATTTTGCTGTTGCCATTTTGAACATGCTTATGATTATAAACCTCATGTGGTATATACTCTTGAGAGAGAGGATTGCTGGTGACAAGCACCTGGAAGATGGGATCTGTCATTTGTTGATGAATGTGATTAATTACACCTTTAAAATATTAAACCAGATTATTTCAGTCAGCTGGGATGGCCTAAAAACTCAGGTAAATATTTACATGTGAAATGATAGAATATTTTGGATTTTTTTTCAAAATAATAATCTGAGCAAGAAGAGGATAAAGATATAAATGAGTCAAAATTGGTCCTTGATCATTGCTGAGGTCTAGTTCATTTTACTATTTTGTCTATCTTTGTATGTTTGAAATTTGCCATTTTTTTAAAAGAAAAGAACTCAGTTATTTAACACATTAATTTTTTTCTTGAGTCTGAGCCACAGAGAATTAAAGGTCACCTTATCTGGCCTGTCCCTGATCATATGGTCATAACCAAAGGCATGTGCTTAGCATACATCCGGGGAGGGTGTGAACTTATTATTGCCCTCATTTCTTTCCATTTAGAGCAGATGTGTTCTACTGGAAATGAATTTTGTATCTGTATAACTGCAATATCTGCTCATTCCAACTTCCCACAGCTCTCCCGTGATGTCCATATTCATTCATTCGATTAGGCAAATATTCCTGCCTCAAAAACTTCAGAGAAATAATAGCACCTTCTGTTTTTGCATTAGGATTGTCTGGCACACCCCAGTTTCATCATGTCACCCCCCCACTCCAAAAAAAACCTTCCAGTTTTATTATATCTCCTTTTGTTGAGCCATCTGTGAATGTCTGGTGAGGATGTGGTAGGCTAGTGCAGCCACCTCCTCCAAGATCTCCATGCCCTTGTCCCCAGGACTTATAGAAAAATTAATGTCACACACCAAAGGGGCTTTCAGCTCTCTTTAAAGTGAAACTTTAAGATAAGGAGATTATCCTGGATTTCCCAATCTAATCACAAGAGCCCTTGGGAGCTGGGAAGGGGTGACCCACCCTTGCTGGTGGGGACCACCTGGAGAGCTTGAAAAGGAATGTGGGCAGGTTCTAGGAGAAAAGATATCCTATCCCTCACAGTTGCAAGGAACTGCCAACAACCTGAGTGAGCCTGTGGGGCGTATTTATTGCCAGCACCAAAGGCAGCTGGGCAGACACATTGACCAGCGGGTGAAACTCAGAGAAGCTACCTAAGCCACGCTGCCTGGACTTCTGGCGTGCAGAACTGTAAGATAATAAAGGGGTTTTAAGTCTCTATTTTGGAGGTAATATGTTATGGCAGCAATAAAAAACTAGTATGTAGTCTGTTTTAAAGGTAGCTGGAATAGTTTGGGTTAATAGAGAGGTTCTTGGAATTTATTGTAAAAATAAACAGCCCCTGTACAACTAATTAACTTGGAGGAGATCTGGGTGTGTTGGAGACAAGGTCACCTGGCTGTGCTTTATCCTTCTCTTGAACATCAGCTACTCCTGATAGTAAACCAAAGAAATGTTCTTTCAGTGGAGAGAGTGCAGGTTCTTGAAAAAGCAGATGGCACAGCCATTCATTTTATATGGCTTACAGTGAAATGAGGCTTCAGATTAATGCAACATCTGATTGATTAAATAGGATATTTAAATGACCACCGGCAGTTCGGCTTTCTAATTGGATGAAACAGCTGGATACATTAGCCATTAGAACACAGACACCTCCAGAAGCCCTTCAACTGGCTACCACCAGAAACCCCTGCCAAGAGAAGGAAGGTGGGTTACTCCCAGGAATCTGATGACTTTTTAACATGGGGAAATATATAAATATGACTGGTGATGTAGATATATAAGAAAAGAAAACATTCTCAATCTTTACTAGAATTATTTTTACTAATATTGGGTAGTTATCTTTAATAAATAGTAAGCTTTTAGTAAAATATAGTAATTCGTGTCTCTTTAATGTAATAAAAGTAGCTTTCACACAACCCCCAGCATGATGTATGATGCTGAAATACATTGTCCCAGGGACTAGAAAGCCCAGTATTACTTTTATTCTTGAATATTAGAGAACGTGATGAGACATTGTTTCTTTTAAAGGGAAAATGTTATGCATTTCAAATTGTTTGAGAATACTTAATACCTGGTGTGTACTCTGAAAAAGAAGGTTATCTACTAAGAAGGGCTCACTGGTGGTTAACTGGGCTCAAATTAAAAAAATAACAACAATAAAAAAATGAAAAAGAGCTTAGTAGCCATTTCTACACAGGGCCTTCTCAAGCAAACAGCTCTTCAGGTAGAAGTTTACACTGAACGGTTTCTCTGCATTGTGTTCCTGCCTTCTGAGCCACCCTTATAAAGGAGTACAGGGATTAGTATTTCAACCAATAGGACTAAGGCTTTCCCCATCCAATTGGAGCTGTGCAGCCAGAGCGCCATCAGCATTTTCATTGACCAATCAAAATAGCTCAATTCTGACCAATCAAGGCAGTACCTTTTAGACCAATCAAACTGTGAGATTTGGATTCCTCATTTGCATGAGGACAGACCAATCAGGGGCCAAGGGTTGGTCAAAAGAAGTAGAAGTTATTTTGATGAAAACTATAAAGTTCATTGACAGGTTGATGGATAATGTTTCAGTAAAATAGACCTGCTTTAAAAATATTTGAAAAAATTTTATTTTCCCCTAAGTTGACCTATAAGTTCAACATCGTGCCCTTAAGATTTTGTTGCTTGAGAGAAAAAAACGTGTAAAGATTCTCTGGAAGGAAATAGAGATAAGGCAGGAAAATTCTTTAAAAGCATAATAATTTTCTAAAAACAAGATTGTGTCATCTGCAGAGAAAGTAATTTCTTACTTTTTAGTCTGGAAATTATTTGATATTTAAGATCCTAGGGACTGTCACCAAACTTTTTAATCTAGGTTAATGATGTCTTTCTTACTTATTTTTTCTTACAAGTATCTCTCTTAAAAGAAAATTATTTAATTGGCCTGTGGTATACTTTATCTCTCACAGGAAAACTATAATAAAACATTTATATGTGCTCATAACTATATTGCTGTTAAGTATTCTTAATGCACTAAAGATTTTTAAAGTCTTGAGAATTGAAAATATGTCAGACACCCAGGCAAATTACTGTAAAACAATTAAGAAATATGAAATTCTACTAATAAACGTTTCCCTACTAATAAACGCTGCCAATTCAGTATTCAATAGCAAAGAACAAAACACGTGGCAAGGAAATCCCATTCAGTGTGGCAAAGTACTGAGAATCTTGATGAAAATGTGTGCATGATGTAATGAAATGTGTAAAGCGTCTGTAGATGGTTAAAAATGGTTTGAAGAAGACGAGTGTAAAAAAACATGCCAATATTCATGCGTCAATTAAAGCTAATAGAATTATTTTAAACTTTGCGATGGAAAGGATCAGCAGAAAGAGTCGGGGAGGGGAGAGCTAGGCAAAAACAAGGAAGCAGTACGAAAAGACGTGACACCCACGACGACTATGCCCACAGTGATAGGACGCCAGCCAGAACCCTGACTGGGATTCCATGGGGTTTGCAGTCGGTCTGCAAAGCCTCAGACTCCTGCAGGACTGAGAGACCATGCCCTAGCAATGGGCAGATAAGGGGCAGGTGGCTGAGCGGAGCACCCCACAGACCAATCACAGTTCATCATGCCATCACGCCACTCGGCGGCCGTCCAATGGGGAGATGGCAGCCTCTATAAATGTACGGCGCTCCTGGCACCCAGCGCAGTTGGTGAGCGGCGGTGAAGGTAGTAGCTGAAGCACTCGACGTTGGAGGCAGCGGAGACATGGCCCGCACCAAGCAGACAGCGCGCAAGTCCACAGGGGGCAAGGCCCCGCGAAAGCAGCTGGCTACGAAGGTGGCTCGGAAGAGCGCGCCAGCCACGGGAGGCGTCAAGAAGCCGCACCGCTACCGACCTGGCACGGTGGCGTTGCGCGAAATTCGTCGCTACCAGAAGTCCACCGAGTTGCTGATTCGCAAGCTTCCGTTCCAGCGCCTGGTACGTGAGGTCGCACAGGACTTCAAGACAGATCTTCGTTTCCAGAGCTCAGCTGTGATGGCACTGCAGGAGGCGTGTGAGTCGTACTTGGTGGGCCTCTTTGAGGATACCAACCTGTGCGCCATCCACGCTAAGCGTGTCACCATCATGCCCAAGGATATCCAGCTAGCGCGCCGCATCCGTGGTGAGCGTGCTTAAACCCAAGGAGCCCGTGCAGTGTCTCGGCCTAAGTTGCCACTCTTAACCCAAAGGCTCTTTTCAGAGCCACCACCTATTCACAAGAAGTGCTGTGACCACGCAGGGCTCCTCCCAACTAGTTACACCTTCTGTGCTTTTCATTTATCCCAGAGGTCTAGGCTGGTTGTGTGTGTTAACTGGACAATTTTGCAGTTGCCTAGTTATCCAGGTAATATCCCATTAAAATAACCCAGCTCTGGTTCTTAAGAGGCTGTATTTTCCTGGAAGTTGGTTGAGCAGTGTTGGCCCATGTGCCTGTGACCTGCGAACACGTGCTCCCTGCGTGAGAGCCATGAGATTTAACCTGCTGAGAAATCCTGCAACTAGGTGACTAACTGCAAACGCAGGCCAGGGCCAAATCCAGGTAACCTGAGCATGGCTGAGAAATAAGGATTGTTCATTCTTTCTGGTGCTGGTTTAAAGTGATTAAGACTTCACTTTAATAGAAAAGAATGATGGTGCAAGTGGGACTAAACCCTCTGAATGTTGCTTTTTTGTTTTTGAGGTGAAACCAAGAAGCAGTTTATTGAAAAGAAAACAGTGAAAGATAATTTATTAAAAGAGAAAGTTAACACCCCAAAGAGGTAGGAACAGGCTCACGCAGGAAACTGGCTCAAGAGCATGGGTTTTGCATTTTCAAGGTGCTCTATAGAGCTATGGAGGCCTGCATGTAAGAGTGTTACTGAACAAAAGGGGAGGTCCCACTGCTTGCACCCATATGCAAGTTTTAGAGGCAGAGGGTGGGTGGATAAAAAGTGTTTGAAAGCTACACAACTTACAAACATCCAAAGAGAAAATAACCCTGTCCTAGGCTGCACCCGGAGCCCCTTCTTTTTAACAATACTGTCCTTTGGAGAACACCGGTGGCTGCAGAATGATCATCCCTGGGGACCCCTGAGGTAGCAGAAGGCAAGGTCCAAAAAGCCCAGGCAGAAAGAATAGAGATGTCTCTACCCTCCCTCCCTTTACGGAGCATAGGCAGCTGGTGCACATCCTCCAGGCAGATCTCTGTAGAAGCGAACAGAGGAACCATCACTTCTCCAGCTGAGCAATCCCAGGGCTGAGCGTGTGTCCCCCTCTTGCTCCCTCCTTTCTGCCTATCTCATGTGGCCTTGCTAGGTAGGGACCAGAATCACTGCTGCATGTAGCCAGCAGCACTGGCTACTTAAAGAGGTCCCTAGTTTCCACCCTCCTATTTATTTATTTTTTTGGAGGGTGGTGGTGGTGGTGCTCCCCTGGCTGGGAATCAAACCCAGGCCGCAGGGTTGAGGGTGCTGAAGCCTAGCCACTACACCAGCAGGGAACCCCCTCTTCTTCCATTGAAATCCAGGAGGGCCCCTCTTCCCCAGTTAATTAGGCTCATTAGTTCATTATTCACCTCAGCCAGCCTGCAGTGCTTCCGCCCTCAACAATTGCGGTCAATTAGCACCTAATCCCATGCCCTCCAGCCTTCCTCTTGGGGGAAGGGGAAGAGAGTTGGCAGGTGCCTTGCCCACTGGTTTATGGCTATTCCAGGCAGCTGCCTCCTTCTGCATCCTGTCTCTTCTTCACCCAGTAACAGGAGCAGTTACAGTGAAACACTGGGGGCTGCTCAATGCTTTCATTTTGCTGTATTGGATTTTTCCTTGAGGCCAATTTAATATCTAGTAGATCTAAAAGCTTCATTAATTAAAGTAGTACACAGAGAACTATGTTTTGAAGGTTAAAAATAGTAGCTTTTAAATTTTAGGATGTATGAGAGTTAATGGATGACAAATTCTTGAAGGGCCATCCAAAAATCCTAGTGTTCAGGGACAGCCAATTCTGGTTCAAAAGTCAACTCTAACCATCAATACTGGACTCATTTAATACAGTTATGAGTGTGGATATTGTCCCCACGCTGTTTCATGAAGCCCTTGACAAAGTTTTGCCCCATGCTAGCTAAAACTACCTAACCTTCTATGTATCTTGTTGGATGGCCATGGGAGGAAGGAACTCAGGCAGAGAGAACTGGGTGCAGATTATGTGTTCTTGGCTGGATAGCCTGGGTAATCACAAAACTATCCTTCCAAGGACACAAAGCCACAGGTGGACCCACGTTGTTCTAGTCTTTGTATCCACAGCAGGGGCTGGCATTGCATGTTCCACCCAACTTTGCTACATGTTCCTATTCAGTGGGTGGGCTAGTGCATGAATGGAAGGGGAGATAAAGAAGGGAAACTGCATGACTAGGGGTCATTAGTATCTCAGAACTGGTTGGTGTTCTTGTTGAGGACCTGAGATGAGGAGCAGAGGAAAGAGAAAGTGGGGACATAGGAAGAAAGTAATTAAAATTTCTCACTATCACATAAATGGATAGTCCAGGAGGCCTCTTTAACACATAATTAAGCACACACGGTTGTGTCCATGTTGGTCCTCATATGAATGGTCTACACAAAGCCACTCAGACCCAAAGCTGCAGCAGAAGACCTAGGTAGGGCAGGAAGCTGCTGAAAGGAGCGTGTCAACCAGCATCCTTGGGGGGGGGGGGTCCACAGTCTCACTCTAGAGAACATTCCAGCACCTTCCTAGAATGGGAGCACACAAGAGAAGATGACTTGGGAAAAGGAGAGAGCACTGTGATGGACATGCTGGAAGTTCTGTCCTGTGTGGTCTGGCTGGGATCGCTCAGTAAACATCTAGACACAGAACAAATGAGTGCTATTGAGAGAGGAGGCCCTGCCTTGGGGAGTTATTCGACCCATATCTAGCATGCCCTTCCTATCTAGCGTGCCTGCCCTATCTAGCATGCCTGTCTTGGTGCAAGGCTGCTCCCCACGCTAAAGCAATAAATCCCTCCTGCCCTGGTGCAAGGATAGTCCCTGCAATAAAACAATAAATCCTATATTCCTTTTTTCTGTAAGAGTCCACAGGAATTTACACCAATATATTACGACCACCAATCAAAAGGCAACACGATTGCCTCTTTGTCTAAAAGCCTGTGAGTCCTATAAAAGGACAGGACCAGAGTGGGTCGGGAGCTCGGCTATTTAAGACTTTTGTCTGCCATGGCTCCGCCGGCTGAATAAAGGATCCCTTCCTCTTCTACCTTTGGTGTTCGGGTGATTCTTTCTGCCGGGCCTAGTTTCCTGTAACATATTTTGGTTCCCTGACCGGAAAGTGTTCCCACCTGCAGAGAGAGAGCGAAGAAGCAAAGTTGGAATCACTTGGTGTTCTCCACCAACCCTCGGAGCACCCACGGGGGGGGGGGGGGCAATCAGCCTGGGCGACGTGCACCACCGAGTGCTCCAGGGATGGCTAGCTTTGCCTCCCTGTGTGGATGCCTGGACAGGACGCAGGGAGGACCCCCTGGGCGGGTTCCCGAGGAGTTGCACGCTGGGAGGAACAGACTTCAGGAAGGGCCAGGAGACGTCTAAGGCACGGTAGGAATAGGTATGGGAAATGTGCCGGGGCCTGATCCATTTGAGCAGAAGGGAGGGCTGATCCCCCTCCGGCACCTCCCGAGTACCACTCAAGGTGATTCGAGCGGGAAACTGAGGCAGCCCCAGGACAGGAATTTGGGGATTTGGGTTGGATTTGAGTGAATGTGAGTGCTTGGAGAGTGCTTGGACACTGAGGAGAGGGTTCTGACTCCTTCTCACAGGGTCAAAACGAATACGGTATTCTGAACTATGGTTCTGCAGGGCATGGGGGTATGCAGGGAAACCTTACCCCTTAGCAACCAGCTGTAAAGAAAAACAAGACCTCATAGCTTTGAATCAAAATAGGAGGGGACCCCCACCGTTTAGGCGAGGAAAAAAAAGGAAGCTAGAGGTCAAAAGGGTCAACAGAAAAGCCACCCTTTAAGGTGCGACCAGTGCACCTTCTGCCAGGAATCAGGAAAAAAAACAAGGGAAATATTCCTGGCTAGGAAAGGGTCCGCCAGCCCCCCTAAGCACAGGTCCCAAGGAAGAGTCAGCCCTGTTCAACGTGACTGGGATAAACACACACACAAACAAAAACAACAGGTTATTCAAAACATCCCAGTCCCAAAGACGAGAAGGCAAATTAGAGAGCTCCTAGGAGCAGTGGGCTTTTGCCACCTATGCATTCCAAGCTTTGTGGTTCTGGCCCAACCGCTCTATGAGGCTGCAAAGGGGGGAGAAAGGGAGCCAATAGAATTGGAATCTGACCAGCAAAGGGCATTCATGAAGCTTAATGAACTGCCCCACCTGGGAATCCCGAAGAAGTTCTTAGACCTTTCCACACTCAGAGCGGGACCTGATACCCCCCCACCCCACCCCATCTTCTCTTTTGCCCCTTGGGGAAATGGCTGGAACAGAGGGCACTCTTAGGGTACAGGTGCCCTTCTCAATATCACATATCCAGCGATATAAGGAAAATAGGTAAACAAAGAAAAAGTTTATGGAAAGGGAAAAAACACTCCAAAGAGATAGGAGCAAACTCGAGCCAGCAAATAGCTCAAGAGCCCCGATTAACGAGGCTGTGGTAACTTTGTTCTCTTTGGCCCATGGGAAAGCCCTGCCTCATCTCCACAGAGAACTTCTTTGCTTAACACCTGTGACATAAGGGAAATGATGCCATCTTTTCTCACTGCATGGGTGTATCAGACAACTTGGTCATGCTGTACATATAAGGTAATAAAGCATATTAGAATATGTTGGGGGATAAGAATGATCTGGATAGAGATTTAATTTCTCTTTGCAGCTGACCAAGCTCAGCTAAACTTGTGTCCCAAGTTCAGGACTGCTATTTCAAGAAGCGGCAAGAGTAGCCCCATCAACTCTTTGATTTTGCAGCTTGCCAAATTAAGCTAAACTTGGTTCTTGTTAACCACCACCCCACCCCCCCCAAAAGCTGGTTTTTGTTAACTCTTTTCTTGTCTCTAACTGCCTGCCTCATAATGGTATGAGAAACTGGAGCTCAGGGAATGGTCTAGAAGGAAAAAAAAAGAAAAAAGAAGTATGGCGACATGAAGGCAGGCTAGAAGAGTTATAAAAATGGCTAAATGACTATTTTAAGTGTGTCTACTATTTGGTTTCAAATTGTTTACCTTTGGTAAAGTTGGCTTCGGATCAAACATGTGAGTAGTTCTGATAAAATCCTTAAAAAAAAAAAAAGGCACTTTAAAAATCAAAACTCTCTCAGGCCAGCATTTTAACTTCCTTGGGGCTGTGGGAAATGAATAGAAGACATTGAGTCCTCTTTGGAATTGCTAATGGTTCTTTTGTGTTTGTAAGATTGCTAGTAGAGGTGCTAATTGTTTGCCTTTTTAGTTGTCGGAAAAAAATTAAGGTTCTGAGGGTTATAAATGGTAATTAATATTTTAAAAATGTATGTTTTAAAAAGGTATAAGGTATGGAAATACATTTTTGAAGAATCTAAAGAAAAATAGTTTATCATAAAGATGGTTATTTCTGGACGAGTACAAAGAAACGGACAGACTAAGGGAAACTAGGGAAAGTTGTGGAGAATTTGTGAAAAAAAGCCTTGAAGTTTTGACATGTAGTTAAACTGAACAAGCTTAAGATCCCTCTGACTCATTGTTACATCCCTGATGAGAAGGCTTGGATCCTAAGGAAAGCCAAAGGAATTTATTTCAATTTATTTCTTTAGCAATCAAGACAGGAAAAATGAGGAAAAAACAGTGAGATGGGAAACAAGACCAGAGACAGGCCAGACTTTTGGCCACAGTTACAGAGACCAAGGCTAAAGCCACCTCAGGGCCACCCCAGGAACCCCAGAAGAGGAACACCAGATAAAGGAGCCTGCTTTGGGTGCAGAAGCCCAGACCTCTGAAATAAGGAGCACCCTAGTCCTCCAAAGCAACTCTGCCACCTATGAAAGCCTAAAGGGCACAAGAGGAGGGATTGCTCTCTCTCCCGAAGGGAGCAGGGACCAACTTCTCCACAAGTGACTGTGATCAACTGACGGGGCCTAAAATAACCAGCGACTCCCAATAAAGAGGAGACTACCACTGTGACAGGGGAGACACTATGGGTGACATTTGACATGGCAGGCAAGCCCGTTAATTTCCTGATTAATATTAGGAGCTATTTACTCTGTCTTGGCTGCTCACTCTGGACCTAATTCCTCTAAAACCTTCTTAAGTGTAAAAATAAATTTAGGTTCATACTCAGTCTGTTTCTTGCCAATGGTCTATACCCTAGGAATAAATAAATAAAAGGAGCCAATCACTATTGTTTTAATGTTTCAGCTGAGACAAATTTGAATTACAGCTCCACTACTTCAATCAGTTAGGCAAATACAACCTCCCAGGCCATTTGTGCCATTGGAGAGGAACTAAGACAGGTCAGGGAGGCCATCCTTGGGGGCAGAACTGCTATAGATTCCCTGCTGTTGAGGCACAATCATAGATGTAAAAAAATTTTTTTTCAAGGGGTATGTTGTTTAAACTTAGATAACTCACAGTTGATAGAAGGCAAAGCCTGGAGTTCCCTGGTGGTGTAGTGGCTAGGCTTTGGTGTACTCAACACTGTGGCCTGGGGTGACTCCCAGCCAGGGAACTACCAAAAAAAAAAAAAAAAAAGTAATTGAAGGCAAAGCCAAACAAATTTGTAACATAATGACCAACATCAAAGAGAAGGATTTTTCGGCTTTGATCTCTCCTCCCTTACTTCTTGGCTTCCCAACCTTGCTGGCTTAAAAGAAACATTTTTCATCATTTTTTTGTTTATCGTCATAGGAATCATGCCTTGCTGATGTATTCAATGCGCTCCAATTTGTAGATCTCTCGCTAGCTGGATGCTAAGGACTGCAGGACAACCAAAGACTAAAATTTTCCTCCAGTGACCTGCTGACCAATTTCATCTTAGGGACCATCAGGATACAACTTGATAGCCCAGCAAGGCTTCCAGCCCAACTCGCCCAAACAAGGATGTAGGACAATACCTTTTGCTCCAGACCAAAAGACAATATCTCCCTACTCCCCAAGCTTAACTGCAGACCATGCTGCCCTAACAGTCACGCAAGAAGTAGCCAATGAGGACGGCACCCTATTCCTTATAAATAACTAAAAGGACAGGTATGTTAGGGCTAAATGAGTCAGAAAAAAGGCTCAAAATGAAAAAAACTTGCAAATTCTTTAGGCTCATAAAACTCTTTGATCCCCTTCCCCACTTTATCTTATTAAATCTCATAGAGACACAATATGCTAATAAAGGAAGAGGTTACCATAGGGGATTACAAGGATAATAAATAGCCCCCTGAGAAAATAATCCAATATTATGGCCCAACTACATGGGCCCAGGATGGGTCTTGGGGATATCACACCCCAATCTATATGCTAAACCAAATAATTAGATTACAAGCAATGCTTGAGATCATAGCTAATAGACAGACAGGGCACTGACACTGCTAGCATGGCAGGAAATCCGGATCCAAAATGCTGTCTGTCAAAACAAACTGGCCTTAGATTACTTACTGGCCCAAGGAGGAGGAATATGTGGAAAGTTTAACTTAACTAATTGCTGCCTGAAAATTGATGATCAGGGGCAGGTCATAGAGGACATAGTAAGAAAAATCCAGAGGTTAGCTCATGCCCAGTGTAAACCTGAAATGGATGGGATCCCCAGAGCTTATGGGGAGGATGGTTTTCAGCCTTCAGAGAATTTATAACTAGGTGGAATGCTAGCCATAGTTATGCTACGTTTGATTGTTCCTTGTCTCCTCCCACTAGCAGTCAGAGCTGCATGCTCATGATTGAGACAATTGTCAACCAAAAGGCAGCATAGCATATGTTCTATGTAAAACACTATCAGCCCCTGTGGCAGCATGTGGATGATGAGACTCCAAAAATAAAAATCATATGGAGTCTCAAAGAGGGGAATGAAGAGGAGGCCCTGCTTTGAGGAGTTATCCACCCCATATCTAGCATGCCTGCCCTATCTAGCTTGCCTGTCTTGGTGCAAGGCTGCTCCCCGCAATAAAGCAATAAATCCATCCTGCCCTGGTGCAAGGCTGCTCCCCACAATAAAGCAATAAATCCTAAATTCTTTTTTCTGTAAGAGCCCACAGGAATTTGGGCCAATGTGTAAGAGCCCACCAGGAATTCGTGCCAATATGTTAGGACCACCAATCAAAAAAGGCAACATGATTGCTTCTTTGTCTAAAAGCCTGTGAGTCCTATAAAAGGACAGGACCAGAGTGGGTTGGGGAGCTCGGCTATTTAAGACTTTTGTCTGCCATTGCTCCACTGGCTGAATAAAGGATCCCTTCCTCTTCTATCTTTGGTGTTTGGGTGATTCTTTCTTGCAGGCCTTGTGCAGCCAAGGATGGCTTTGAATGCAGCCCAATACAAATTCATATGAGATTTTTCTTTGCAACCATTTTTTTTTAGCTCATCAGCTATTGTTAGTGTATTTTATGTGTGGCCCAAGACCATTCTTCCAATTAGGTCCAGGGAAGCCAAAAGATTGGATACCCATGGCTTAGATGTTTCTTAAATTAAGAGCTTCCAGGTGTCTGTACCAAGAACCAATTTCATGTCACCAGAAAAAACTTGAATGTCTTTACAGAAATATTACAACCAAGGCATGAACCTCTGTCTCTGCATCTGCCAATTCTAATCCCATGGAAAACAGTGGGGACTCTGACCATCCAGTTGGGACAGAAGGCTCTGGGAAACCCAGACATCCTCTTAAAGTGCTTGCATAGACTTAGTCACTCGTGGGTACTCTGGCAGATGGACAGTGACTCAGGGACCATTGGAGGCATGGGCAGGGCAGACTGAGGTGTGTGACTTTGGAGTGAAGGCTGAAGGACAGTTGCCATTTTTCCTGGGTATGCCCTCCTCCCATGCAGCTGGCTGGTGGACATCATCTTTCCTGTGTTGCGCTGGCCTCCACACAGCCAAATCTGAACCTGATTGGTCTGTTGAGCTTTTTGCTTGCTCTATCCTGATGACTCATTGGGACTCCACCTCACCCAAATTCACCAACACCAGAGGCACTTCCTCCGGTGAGCAGCCAGCCCCACCTGCATGCAATCTTCCTTAGAAAACTATTTAAGTCCGCAGGCCCCAGGCTGGCAGCAACCGGCACTGCTGTGCTCTGAGACTTTTGCTGAGTAGCTCCAGGAACAACACTGGCATCAAACCAGAATCTACAGGAGCAGCCAGCACAGGTGACCGGGGAGGCAGTGCCAGGACCCCACAGGGCACCTACTACACATAAGGCTGTCCAGCAATACTAGGAGACGTGCAGATCTACCTAATACATAGAAACAAATACAGACAGGTATCCAAAATGAGGAAACAAAAAATACATCTCAAATAAAAGCACAGGAGAAAATTCCAGAAGAAGACTTAAACGAGATGGAAGTAAGCAACCTATCAGATACAGAGTTCAAAACAATTATTTTAAGGATGCTCAAGGAACTCAGTGAAAACTTCAACAGAGAGATAGCAAACATAAAGGACATAGAAACCATAAAAAAAAAAAAGACCAATCAGAAATAAAGAATACTATAACTGAAATTCAGAATGCAATAAAAAGAATCACCCAGGCTAGATAGAGCAGAGAATCAAATCAGCAAATTGGAAGACAAGATAGCAGAAAATATCCAGTCAGAACAGCAAAAATAAAAAGAATCCAAAAAAAGCAGGATATTTTAAGGGGCCTCTGAGACCATATCAAATGCAACAACATTTGCATCATAGGAGTACCAGAAGAAGAGAGAAAGCAAGGAATTGAGAACCTGTTTGAAGAAATAATAACTGAAAACTACTCTAAACTGGTGAAGAAAATAGACATACAAGCCCAGGAAGCACAGAGAGTCCCAAACGAGGTAAGCCCAAATACGCACACACCAAGACACATTATAATTAAAATGACAAAGGTTAAAGACAAACAGAGAGTACTAAAAGCAGTAAGAGAAAAAGCAACTAGTTACTTATGAGGAAGCTCCCATAAGACTGTCAGCTGACTTCTCAACAGACACTTTGCAGCCCAGAAGGGAGTGATGGAAAATATTCAATGTGATGAAAAGCAAGGACCTACCGCCAAGATCACTCTACCCAGCAAGGCTGTCATTCATAATCAAAGGACAAATAAAGAGCTTCTCAGACAAGGAAAAGCTAACAGAGTTCACCACAACCAAACCAGTATTACAAGGAATGTTAGAGGTATTGCTTTAAGATGGGGGCGTGAGGGGGAGTAGCAAAATTATGAACAATAAAATGGCAATAAGTACACATCACAGCAACAATTACCTTCAATTTAAATGGATTTAAAGCTCTAATCAAAAGACAGGAAGGGTATTGCACTGAGTGAAGTGCCAAACAGAGGAAGACAGATGCAAGTTGACTTTGCTTATAGGTGAAATCCAAAGAGTAAAACAAACAAGAGGAACAGAACAGATGCACAGATCCAGAAAACATTTGGTTCATTGCCGGATGGGAGGCAGGTTGTGGGAGGGGTGAAATAAGGGGAAGAGATTGGGAGGTTCAGCCTGGTGGTTACAAAGTAATAGTTATGTGGATAAAGGGTATAACATGGGAATATAGTCAATCATGTTCCAATAACTATGGGTGGCATCAGATGGGCACTACATTTGTTGGGGTGATGGGAGGAGGGTGGGAGGGGTGGGTAAAAAAGGAAAGAAGAAGTACAAATTCATAGTCACAGAATAGTCACAGGGATGTAAAGTACAGCACAGAGCATAGAGTCAATAACACTGTAATAACTATGTATGCTGTTAGAGGGGAACCAAATGCATCAGAAATCAACATAATATTGTATGTGAAATGTAATTGAGAAATAAAAATAAATGAGAAAATAAAGTTAAAAAAAATACTACCAAAGCCTTGTGGGTCAGGCTCCTTGAGCCACTTGCTTGCTCAGGCCCGCTCCGACTTCTCTGGAGTGTATGTTCTCCTACTAATCAACTATTTTTCACCACTTAATTTCTGTGTCTTGCTTCTCGCTCAATTCTTTGTTTGCCACACCGAGAACCTGGACACCACACCAAGGAGGGCCGTATTCTCTGATAATACTGTCTTGTGGGAAAAGCTGGGAGAAAACAGTGGGCACTGAAAAAGCAGAGGAGGGAGAAGGAGAGTTGGAGGGGTCTGGCACTGAGGACCATTATAGCATTCCCAAAGCCCTGCTGGGTGAGATCCCTGATATCCTGTAATGAACATGCCATATATTAGAAACCAGTCAAATTGGGGCTTCTGTCACTTACAGCCAGGAATCCTAAGACCTATAACATAGTCTTTAATGTGACAGGTAGTAATTAGATTGTTTTTTCCAATAACTCACAACTGCAGAAGGTAAAGGACTTAAACACATTCTAACTTTAGCACAGTGAGACCGAGGGCCAGTGCCTGGTACATACGGTCAGCCTACTGACACCTTGAATTTAGCCCAATGAGACTAGGCTGACCAGACATACCATTGGAAATGTGACAGTACCATTGTTTTCTGTCCCATTTAAAACAGTGTGTCTGGTCAGCCTAGCCATAAGTTCCCTCTCTGGAGGAGTTTTATGGCCATTACAGAAGACTGAAAGTTGGCTCCAAGATGAGTGCACAAACCTTACTAAACACTTAACCATATATTTCCTAGTCAGCTTCCCACAGTTTATGCCTTTTGCTAAAATGATATATAAGCTTCTGAGTCTAACCATTCATGGATTTTTAATTATTTTCTGTGAGCACTTAATGCATGTAAAAATATTAACATAAATAAAATTTGTATGCCTTTTTGCCAGTTAATCTGTCTTTTGTTAGGTTAATTTGCAGGCTCCAGGTACTGAACCTAAGAGGGTAAAAGAAAATGTTTTTCCTCCTCCACAATTACATTCCAGAGCTGGCTCCCAGGTTCTTGAGGAAATATTTCTGAGTAAAATTGGCAAGTTTAGTCATTGAGAGATTTACATATAGTTCAAAAGGACAGAAGAAATTCTGAAAGAAAAGGAATAAGTGGGGAAGTGTCTACCCTTAGTTTCAACAGGGAGAATTAGCCACTTGTTTTTAATTAATATTTGCCCTTACACACCAGCTCCCCCATACCACCATGGTGTGCAATATTCAAGAAATATTTGAAAAATTATGCCTCAGCCCAAGAAATTCATTAATCTCTATTTAGAGGCCCCCTGGTTATTGGGCTGAGAAATATATCACCTTAACAGTGAAATACTTAGAAGCAATCTTAATAGCTTTTCCAAAGGGAAAACTAAGTTAAGACAAATCAGGTAGTTTTACATGTCCTGATAATAGTTTTAACAAAAGGCAAATTGTAGGACAACATATATCGCCACTATGTAGGTAAAACTAATTAGATGATTGTATATGCACATCTTGAAGAATATTCCAGAAATTCTATCTCAAGAGAAGAACTAGGGGCCGAAGAATCTCTCAATTGAAGGAGACTCAATTACACTATACACCTTTTTGGAATTCATAGATTTTATACCATTTCCATGGATTGTCTTTTTAAAAATAAATAAATTATTTAAGTAACAACTTCAGCAATGTAAATTCTGAAATATGTCTTATTTCTACTGTGACAAGGTTAAGTATCACCTGAAATTACTGAACTCTTACTGGCACCTTTTCACTCTGATAGCCTTCCCTTTATCCCACACTCAATTACTGACATTGCAGAAAAAGCTACAGAGAAAGAACTGAGTGCTGACACAAAATAAAATGAGCCCATACTGCCCAATTACCTCTTCTACCAGGCTTTCACACTCCAGGTCCCTGCCCACTTGCCCTAATTACCCCCAGGGCCAGATGCCAGTCAACTAAGTACAGCCTCTCTGCCCACTCGTTCTCCCTAAGGAAACCACAGTGAAGACCTTGCCCAGGTTCTTCTCCATCCATCTGCCTCCTGACCGGCCCTAGTGCTTCCCCAGGTGCCCCTGTGTGGTGTGCATGCCCCACTTCCAGGGACACGTATTAAAAATTTCTTCCTTCATGACGATCACTGCCGCGTCTGTGTGTCTTACCATATCTGCGTAAAACTAATGCCTGTTTTTTTCAGATGTTCCTTTTCCCTGTTTTATGTCTAACAGGCAACACAATGAACTTACTAAAGGATGAAGTTTGCCTTTCCCCTTACTGTTGCTGGCAGTTAGTTACCAAGCTACCCAGCCTTCCTGCTCTCTCACCGGGCCTTCTGCACAGTAATGAACGCAGGCTAACTTCATCCCATAAAGTACTGTCCCAAAGGTTTGTGGGAACGCTGATGTTCTTCCTCCTGTTGAGATGACATTACAGAGCGTGCAAATGCCACTCAGCTCCCACAAACCGGAGGACAACCCCCAAAGTTATAGTGCAAGTTCAGGCTTTAACAATGACAAAGGCTCCACTTGATCAAACTCTGGCCAGGCTCCCCTGAGCCTCCTCTCAGTAAGGACTGAACCTTGGGCTTCCCTGTTATTCCCAGAACAGCCCAGCGGTAGCAAGAACCCTGCTGAGTTCGGTTAGTGAGAGATACCCATCCTTGATGTCTTATCCCCCACCTTTAATATATGTATGTATGTATGTCCCTGAGCTGCCTGAGCAGAAGTCCTGCTGCACCAGTGCTGTAGACTGTGATTCCCCCAAAAATCATGTTGAAATGTGATCCCCAAGGTGATGGTGTTAGGAGGTGGGGCCTTTGGGAAGTGATTCAAGGGAGGCCTCATGAATGGGGTTCGTACCCTTATAAAAGAGACCTCAGAATGCACCCTTGTCCCTTCCAGCACTGAGGAAGCAGAGAGCACACACCAAATCTGCCAGAGCCTTGTTCGTGATCTTCCAGATTCTGAATCTGTGAGAAATAAATGTCTTTGTTTATACGCCACGCCGTCTACCGTATCCTGTTAGAGCCGCCAGAGAGGACTAAGACAGCCTTTGGGAAAGAATCTCCCCCTAGCGGTAGTGTTTCCTCCTAATAATTTTCCACCCACTGACTCCCCTCTCTCCTCTCCCTAGCTAACAATCCCCAGCTATCTTTGCCATGTTCAGAGTGGAGCTCAGGCCTGTACTAAAGTTTCTTACGCCCTTGCAATAGTACTAAATAAAATCTGTCTTTACCACCTTTAACAGTGTCTGGCTTTATCTTTAACAATAACCTCTGAAGGGGATCAGAAGATGCCACCCAAACAATACTATTTGGACATACGAATTATTTTCAGCTGAAGGTAAATAGGATAAAGCTGACATAGCATGAGCTCTCTGCCCTCCCCCATCTGCCTAAAAGCAAGATACGCCCTTGTGAACGTGTCCCCCTACCCCTGTACCAGGAAAAGGAGAATAACCCTTATCACCAGGGACACAGAACACACCAGCATGACTCTACATGAGCAAACCTTGCTAAATAATCCCTATTTACCACTAGTTTCCATGTATAGAAGCCCAAACTCCTTTCATCTTGTCACCTCTCCACATGGAGTGGGGCCCATCTCTGCAGGCCACAAGCTCATTCACCCCAGTATTTCTCAGTCTCACCAGCCAATGTTCCAACCAACCTTCCCTCCGTTTCTGCAGTCTGTGCCATCTTTCCACGGCTGCCTTTTCAGGACTGGATCTCCACGTGGGCAGGGCGAAGTTTCAGAGGGCATCCCTCTAGGAACTGTGAGTGAGAAGACAGGATCTCCCAGCTCCCCAACCTAACAGCAACTTCATTTGGGACAGAGGCTGAACACACATAGCCACCTGCTACAAAACAACTGAGCCAGGACTGGCAGCAATCTGCTATACCAGAACACCATGCTGGGGGCTTATACACAAGATTTCTCACAGTCTGGAGGCTGGAAATCTGAGGTCAACATGGTGCCCGAGTCAATGTCCAGTGAGAAGAGCCCGTTTCTGGCTGGAGCCTCATGTGATAGAAGGGGCTGGGAGCTGACATTAATCCCACCCCATGACCTAATCACCTCCTACAGTTCCCACTTCCCAACACCATCACATTGGGTGTTAAGATTTCAACCTATGAATTTTAGGGGGACCAGTTCAGTCTATAGCAAACCTGCCCAGGAAACCAGCATGCTGTCCCCAGTAGTCCACCTGGGAATCTGGCAGCACAAGTCAGCCTTGTGGGATGTCAGGCTGCTGCCTCTAGTGACAATCCAGGACACCCACTTCCAGTCAGCTGCCAGCTCCCTGGGCCCACAGACCCGTCAGGGCACACCTGGGGCCTTCCCTGTCTCCACCAGGCCTCTGAGTGTCTCTTTTTGTGAATGATGGTGGCCCATTCCCTTGCAACTCTGAGTTCTGAGCAAATTGTCGTTCAGTCCATGGTCTCCATTTATTTCCACACTGGAAAGAGACTGGGGGTGTTCCGGGGGCAGGTGCTGCCTCTAGGAGCTTCTGGAAGCATGCTCTGTGCTGCTACCAGAACCGTCTACTGGTGCATGTGTCCTGACTGAGAGGCTCTGCCTGTTGCAGAAGCCCAGGAGACCAGCAGCCTGCTCCCTCCATCCTCTGCACGGCTGCAAGGACGTAGCCCGCACCTTCCCTGCCTCACATTTTCATCAGTAACTGCAGGGTTTCCAGCCTCGTCACAGGCTTAATTAACAATCTTGCAGGTTCCTTAAGTCTAGCTCTGAGGCAGGCAGTTAGACAGGGAAAGAGGAGTTAACAAAACCAAGCTGGAGTGAGGTTCATATGAACCACGCTTTGCTGACTTTGAGAAGCTGCTACTGCTGCCGCTTCTTGAAACAGCAGCCCTGACCTCAGGACACAAGCTTATCTGAGCTTGGCCAGCTGCAAGGACAAATTCAATCTTCCTCCAGACCCCCCAACACATCTCACATGCCTCCCTCGCCTCACATGGATGGCATGACCAACCTGTCTGATACGCCTGCACGCTAAGAAAAGATGAAATCATTCCCCTTCAGTCAAAGAGGCCAATCAAAAGGTCTCATGCTCAGATAGATACAACCACTTACAATTACAGAGAATAAAACTACCAAAGCCTTGTTAATCCAGGCCCTTGAGCCACCTCTCCTGCTCGGCCCACTCCCACCTCGTTGGAGTACGCTTCCCTTTTAATAAACTATCTCTGTATTTCACCTTGTTTTCCTTTTGATAAACTGTTTCTTGGTTTTACCTCTACACTTTGGTGTGTGTCTAGTTTAATTCTTTGCTCAAGATACCAAGAACCTGGACGTCACTCCGAGAAGGACCCCATTCTCCAGTAACAGTTCTGCAGCACTGGCACCTCCCCTGCAACTTCAGGCTTCGCCTGAAGCTGATCATGCTCTAGTTCTCAACTTTGGCTACTCCTTACCACTGGGGAAATACAATGTAAAATGAAATCTGCTCCCAACTCAGGTAACTGCTCCACGAAGAGGGAAGAGAAAGGAAATGGTTTTGTTTCTTGATGAGCATTTGGCCAGAATGTGATGCTGCTCACGGGCAACAGGTGAGGGGCACGGCAAGTCCTCGCAGATACAGCCATTACATCCCTGTCTTCATGATAAAGTTGCAACTTTTCTCCTGAGGTTATGACCCCGGCCATCTGAAGTTAGGTAATAAGTTAGGTCCACCTCCTCCAGAACCCTGGGAAATGATTACATTTCAGAGACACTCACAGGTCCCCCCAAGTGTGAGCAGGGCCTGAGACTTCTTTAGTCACTAAAAAGATCTGTATACATTTGAAGAGAGCAGAGAAAGACATTCTGAAAGGAAAGTGGGGGCCTCCTATTTTCCACAGAGAGGACTAGGCTCTTATTTTTAATTGCATTTGCTCTTACAGTCAAAGGCTCTCCTGGAGTTAAAAAAATCAGGGTGCCAGTCCCCTGCACAGAGATGCTAAGCTGCCCCATTACTGGGTTATTTAAAGTCCCCCGGGAATAGAGGTCAGGGGTCCTAATGATCAGCCCTGTTGCCATGCTCAGTCCTAGAGAGAACTTTCCTTGTCCAGAAGGCCCTGGGACAGTGGGACAGAATCACGTAACGCTGTTAGGAAGCAAGGAGACAAATCACTACAGCAGGGTTGCTTTGTGAAGGGTGCCTGCCCTAAGGTCTGCAGCCACTGGCATTGGGAAGATGATGATGGAGGAGGAGGAAAAATGTATAAGGAAAAGAAGAAGAACAGCACATTTAAGCCCTGAAAACCCTAACCACCTTATTTGGATCTTGATTCAAATGAACCAACTTTTATAACAAACACTTTTGAGATAATAGGTGAGATATGAATATGAACCAGAGGTCAGGTAAAACAAGGAAATTATTGTCAATTGTGTGAGATAGGCAAAGCCTTGTAGGTATGTAAGAAACACCCATAGTTTTAGAAATGAGTGGGAATGTGGAACCCACTCTGAACCCCAGAACTGCCACAAATATTATCTTAAGGTGAAGATATTTGAGATTCCACAGATACAGAAGAAAGCCTCCAGGGAGCTTCCCTCAACTGCCATAACTTTCCCTTTGGGGCAGTTTATGGCCCTGAAGAAGGTGGAAACCACTCATAGCTGTGTAGACAAACATTATCACACACTTTCTTATCTCCTCTCTTACCTTGTCTACAAACCCCTTTATCTTTCCTAAAGAAACCTATTTGTTTTTCTCATAGAAGCCATTTCTCCCCCTTCTTTTTCTCTACTAAGTTTTGTATAAGCCAGCTATTAGTACTTCCTTTCCTGACTCTCAAATACATACAAACTAAATACAGTTTTCTACTGTGGATCAGGCTTCTGTCAGTTTAATTAGTAGGCCCCAGCCACTGACTCTAAGAGGATAAAGGAAAAGTTTGTCCTCCCTTGCAGAAGTACGTACTGATGAATCTAGTGGTGTCTGGGATTTGTTTTTTTAAAAATCCCTTTAGCCAAGACAAAACAACAGGACAAGTAAGTAAATACAGTAGAATCTCAGTTAACTGGCACCCATGGGGATTGGTTGATGCTGGATAAATGTAAGTAGACTCTCCATTAACCAGAACTCAAGCAACTTGGCACTCTCAAGCAACCAGCAAAAAGATTGTGCAAGTTGCTTGACAGTGCCGGTTGCTTGAGTTCTGGTTAAGGGAGAGTGTACTGTACAGTGAATGATGATCTGAGCCCTTTATATGAGGGGCCCACTGTTTTCCTGATTTTTGTTTTAAAGTTTTTAAAATTCTGTGATTCTGTTTTCTAAATTGAAAGAAACCCTCAGCCCAGAATCCCCTCGCATGCAGAGGCAGGGTCAGGGATTTGTGGGGATTACAATTAGCAACCGGTGCTCCCCTTTTCAGCAGGTTGCCTGCCCCCCTCACCCCCATGCACTGCCCAGGCGCACGCAGAGCTGTCCTAGTGTTCTCATTGGGAGGCATTCCTCAAGAAACATACCCAGCTACGTGCGGGGGTGGGTGGGGGGACCACGTCTACACCAGCATGCCCTGAAGAAGACACCTTCTGTTTTCCCGCCCTTCTGCAGTGGCTCGAGACTCAATTTCCTCTTCTGTCCGTCTCCCAGGGGCTAGGACTCGGGTTCGAGCAGCCACTGGACAGGGCTACATCAGGGCTGGGGAGCAGAGATCCAGCAAAACCTCCTCTGGGTGCTGGCTAGACCCCCAGGGACCGGCCCTGACCGACGCTTCTCCTAGCCCGGCGTCCGAGCGCCCCCTCCCCCCTCAGCCGGCGCTGCTGGGGCCTCCAGCGGCCCGCAACCCCGTTACCTACTCCAACGACTCCCGTCACCTCCCCAAACCGGGCGCCAGTCCCTTCTGCCTCTTCCTGCCTCATCTACCCGCTAACCCCGGTCCGCCCACGGCCGCCCACAACCCCCTTTTCCCTCTTCCCAAAGCTTCCCCCATCCCCCACGCTGGGTGCCCGTCCCTGGCCCCGAACTCGCCTGCGCCCCGTCCCTCTGTCCCCTCCCTGGACGCATCCTGCCACCTTTCATCTCCAGCCGATTCTGTGCTCGCTACCTGCCCTTCAAGAGGTTCGATCCCCATCCCTAAGCTGTTGATCCTCCCCACAAACCCTCTTAGCACCACCCAACCCTGACAACAACCCCCCTCCCTCCAGCCCCCTGCGGCTCCCTGGCTCCTGCTGACGCCACAAAGCCCCGGGCCTCTTGCGTCCCCCCTCCCCCACCCCCGATGGTCTCCGTGGCGCAAACGCAGGCTTCCCGGGCCCTGTATGTGCCTGGGGGGCGCCTGGCGGAGGCGGCTTGCTCTTCTCCTCGGTGAGTACCAGCTCCTGGAGGCGCCCCCTGCCCTGTAGACTGGCGTCCCCACTTTGGTTATCACTTGGAACCAGATGGGTCACGTGCTTTAGCCCAAATTACACAGGAGCATCCTTGTACTCACTGCAGCCTGTCCACCGTCACTGACCCAGAGCCCATGGCCAGCTTTCCCTGGAGCCTGAACCAGGCGGCTTCCACCCAACCATGCCATGCTCAGTGGACTTCAAGTGGATGGGTAGCGGTGGGGCCTGAGGGCCACCAATAGCAGAGGACCAGACAACCTCAGGGTTCTATGTAGAGGCAGTTTTCACAAAGTGAACCCACAGTGTCTGTGGAATCAGAACCATTGCTCAGGGTGATGGCAGGGACTGAAGCCGGACAGTACTTTGGTTTAGAAATAATGTTCAGATCGTCTCTGACTCGCCCCAGTGACCACCCTGTGAGGTGCATGGAGAGGCTGTGAATCTGCACAGAGTAAGGTGCCAAGGGGCATGTGTACACATGTGCATGCCTCTGTGTGTATGTATGTTTGTGTGTGTGGTGTAGTGTACATGCATGTGTGCCTATTATGTTTTTGTGCATGTGTGCATTCATGAACTTTTGTGTCTTTTCTGCACTGCACCTTGTCAAAGAAAGCCAGGGCTGGGTAGTAGTTAGAGCAGTAAAAACATTTTAAGATTATGGCCAAGGAGTAGGGTGGGGTCAGTAAGAGGAAACAGCTGGGTAGGGGGCTTCTGGCTGAACCCATAGAGCAGGATTCTTACTAAACTCGGGCAACACAGAGATGAACATGGAAACCCAGGGCCTGTTTGGAAAGATCCGGGAGCCTGAGCAGTTTGATCAAGTAGAGAACTTTGGCCAATCCAATTTTTCCTCTTAAAATCCCCCCTTTTCTTTGTTGCACAGGTGTTGTGTTAAACAGAAACTGATTCTGACACTTGTTAAACAGGTAAGACTTTATTCAAAGCTATTGCAATAGGGAGGGCGATGGTATCATCTCTGAAGGCATCTGACAGAGTGACCCATTGGGATGGATGACCAAAAGCAAGGCAAGGTGTCAGTGATGGAAAATCACTAGGAAGAGACATCTTGCCCAACTGGCCTAGCAGGATTCCTGCTCAGCCAGGTGGTCAAAGATGCACATTCATCACAGGTGGAATGGGAATGGGGGCTAGATCAGACACCTTGGTGGGGGGACATGAAACGCAATGAGACTGGGATTGGCTGGGCAGAGACAGGTGGCAGCTCAGGGGAGGCTGGCTGGGGTTTTGTCGTGGAAAGGATCTTTGTTAGCTTCCAGAGGCACTTGTGCCTCTTTCTGAAGACAAGTTGGGGTGCCCTAACAGGACCCAGTGTTCAGCCCCATTTGCAAGAAGATGCCTTAAGTGCCTGGAGCTTTTGGCAGACAATATGGTGGGACACTCTGTTCGTTCCCCAGGAGCCATGGATGCTGTGGAACTTGCCAGAAAACTGCAAGAAGAGGCCACGTGCTCCATCTGCCTCGACTACTTCACTGACCCAGTAATGACCACCTGCGGCCATAACTTCTGCCGAAAATGCATCCGGCTGACCTGGGAGAAGGCCAAAGGCAAGAAAGGCAGGAGGAAGCATAGGGGCTCCTTCACTTGTCCTGAGTGCCGCGAGCTGTCCCCCCAGAGGAACCTGCGGCCCAACCGCCTGCTGACCAAGGTGGCAGAGATGGCACAGCAGCACCCTGCCCTCCAGAGCAGGGACCTGTGCAAGGTGCATCAGGAACAGCTCAAACTGTTCTGTGAAGATGACCAGAGCCCCATCTGCGTGGTCTGCAGGGAGTCCCGGGAACACCGGCCCCACAGGGTGGTCCCTGTGGAGGAGGCCGTGCAGGAGCACAAGGTGGGCCCAGGCAGGGGCAGCAGGCACCAAGGAGACCTGGATGCACGTGTGTTGAGGGGTGTATCAGTCAGACAGGAGAACGAGTGCTGTAATAAGCAGCCCCGTACGCAGGACCCCACGGTGGAAGCATCTGTGTGTTCTCATGACAAAGCAGGCATGTGGCTGAGCCAGCGGGGCATCCACTCCACAGGATGACAAAGTGGCACAGCTGTCTGTGTGGACAGGCCAAGTGACCCTCTGCTGGGGAGGAAAAAGGCCTTTTCCCTCCAGTCACCTGAGGCTCTCCAGCTGGTGCCTCTAAATTAGGCTGAGCAAAGATGGATCAAGGAGAGAAAGGCAAACTGTTAACTCATGTGACTGACGCACACCGCGGGCCAGACACCGCAGCATGAGTAAAGGGTGGTCAGAACTTGGGCATCTAAATGAGGAGAGAAGTGACAAAAGGAAAGGTGACAAGTTCCTGAGAGCAGCCAGCTGGGAAAGTGTCTCTGTCCTTTCCACTTGCTGTCACAGAACATGAGAGTGGGAGCTTCTAAATAGCAGGAATTTCCTGCTGGAGGCTGGAAGTCTGGGGTCAGGGTGTCAGCATGGTCGGGTTGGGGCTCCTCCTTGTTCATAGATGGCAACTTCTTGCTGTCCTCATGTGGAGGAAGGGGCTGAGAGCTCTCTGGGGTCTCATAAGGGCACTAACCCCATTCCTGAAGGCTCCACCATCATGACCTCATCACCTCCCAGAGGCCTAGCCTCCTCCTATTCCATCACCTTGGGGGTGAGGATTTAACATGAATTTGGGGGCATGTGAACATTCAGATCAGTGCAAAAAGTAAATATTTGGGGCAAATTAATGAAAGATAATGGTCATCAGTATGGGTCCTTCTTGGTGCCCACTTTCCATCTCCTTCATGGCCAGAAAACTTCCCCGGGAGGCAGACGCAGGGCAACTTTCACTTCTCAGCAGTTGGTGCTTTTGGTCACGTAATGGGAACCACGGAAGGCGCCTTTCTGCATCTGTTCTCATTTGCCGTCAGCTGAAAATATCCTCCTGCCCAAGGGTCACATTTTGGGATATTTCTACCCCCTTTAGGGTGGTCTTTGCGGTAGCAGCAGCTTCAGAGCCCCCCCCCCCCCGCCAGTAAGGTGAGCAGGGGTGGGTCTCCGACTTCTATCCCGTGACCTATTGTCTGCAGTTAAAGCTGGAGGAGGACATGAAGCACCTGCAGGAGGAGATGGAGAAGACCCAGACGCTGCAGACCAGGGAGCAGCAGGCTTTGGCTGAGTGGCAGGTGCTAGGGCAGCACAGAGCAGGCAGGAAGGCCCAGCCAGGCCCCAGGGCACTGCTAGGCCTTCGGGACTGGTGGACCCTCAGGGTGGGACTCACTGTCACGTGTATATGAGAGCACAGGACCCCAGAAAGGCACAGGATTCCCACCAGAACCAGGACAGAGAATGTGCGCTCAGCCCCGATTGGCCCCCTCAGAGGTTCAGGGAGAAAGGCCATACGGCAGCCTGGATGCTGCCATTTGAGGCTCAAGGCATCACCCAACAATGACAGGGCAGGGGGGTGTCTGTGTGGCCCCCAGCTCCACCCCCTGCTGTCTGTGCTGATTTTTCTGTGGGTCACCAGGGCCCAGGGAGATATGCCAGCATCCCTGGAGAGGCCCTTCTAAGCTTGCAGACATGAGGGTGGATACTGGGCTGCAATCTCCAGGCAGTGGCTCACCTCCGCCCTCCCCCACTGCCCAGGAGAAGGTGGAAGAACGGAGAAGTCGCATCCTGACCGAGTTTGAGAAGACGCGTGTCCTCCTGGAGGAGGAGGAGCAGCACCTCCTGCAGGATCTGAGGCAGGAGGAGGAGCTCACAGCCGCCAGGCTCCGGGAGCACGCGGACGCGCTGGCACAGCAGCGCCACACCCTGGAGACTCTTCTGCTGCATCTCGAGGAACAGGGCCAACGCGGGCCACTGCACATGCTGCAGGTGTGGCTCCTGCTCAGCTGGCCAGGCAGGGCGGGGGAGAGCTCAGGCCCAGGTGTGGTTGACCAACTGGGAACGAATGCTGCCTAAGTCACCTGAGGGCTCCAACAAGACATTTATTGTCTCTCAATCCTAGAGGCTGGAATCCAGGATCCAGGTGTGGGCAGGGCTGGTTCTCCTGAGGCCTCTCCCCTTGCGGTGTGGATGGCATCTTCTCCCTCACATGGTCATCCTCTGTCTGTGTCCTGATCTCATAAGGACACCAATCACATTGGAGGAGGGCCCACCCTAGTGGTCTCATTTCACCTTTTAAAAGACCCCTCTCCAAATCCAGCCCCATCTGAGGGTCTTGGGGACTTACACTATATGTAGATTTGGGGGCCGCAATCAGCTTGACACGCTCTAGGCCTAGCCACCTGGGTTCTGCATTCCCTCCCTAGCCTTGGGGTGGCTCAGAAACAGCTGTGATCCATGGTGACGTGGAACCAGGGACATAGTGATGTGGGACAGGGGCACATGGGCCAGGATAGGCCCCTGTGACTTCATGGCAGGAGCAAGTCTCATGATCTTACCTGAGCGGGAAGGAAGCAGGGAGAAGGTGCAGGTGGCCTGCCAGGAATGGTCCTGCACACTGAGGCCTGGGAAGGTCAACAAGTGGGTGACTGGATCATCAAGTATGCAAAGTGATGGAATCCATAGCAAAAAATCCATTTCACACAGTGAGCCACTACAAACACAAACACACACAGGAGCATATTTATACAGCTGAAGCGATGCATGTGCAGGGTCAGCCCCAGTTTTATGCCTGTTGTCCTGGCATCTAGGGGTTTGTCCTTAGTACGTGTCCTGGTTTAGATGACTATGCACGTCCCCCAACTATGGGGAATACTTAGTCTTCTAGTAAAAAGCAACCTGTTCACCACCCAGAAAACACTCCTGACCCACCCAAGGCCCACAATGTGGCAGCGCCTTTGAGACCCTGCCCTCGCTCACACGCAAGGGAGAGCAGAAAGCCTGGGTGGCCCAGATGGGGCTCCATTCTGGGGACAGGACCACAGGAAAGCATTACAAAGCCTCTTTGCTCTGCAGGCCAGAAATGTCCACACAGGGTGCTTTGGGAGGCCCCAGATTTCTAACGAGGCCTTGCTCATCTCCCTCCCTCTGTGTTTTCGCAGGATATGAAGGACCCTCTAAGCAGGTACATGGCCATCCCAGCTGGAGGTAGTGATGGGCAAAGAGAGGGCTCTGCATGGGGCCAGAGGGGTAGTGACACCTCTGTCCATTGGAGGAAGAACAGCATGAATGTGCAGTACCCAGAGGCCACACCCACTGTGCTGAGGACAGTCTGCAGGGTCCCGGGGCAGATAGATGTGCTCAAGACTTTCCAAGGTAAATGGGGCCAGTTCTGTCAGCCAGAGCCACCACTGAGGGGCTTGACCTTCACTGGACAGTCACTCTGCCCTGACTGGCCACTCCTAGGAGATGCTCAAATGACCCTCAGCTCATCTCCTTGACACTACCAGTATCAACAGCGGGGGTACAGCCCTAGCAGTGACTCAGGCTCACAGCTGGACTCAGCCAAGGGGAGGCCTGGGATGGTGGTCTGGGAGAATGGAGATGATTCCGGCTGGGCCTGTCTGCAGAGGACGTGCAGCCCGACCCTGCCACAGCGTACCCCTACCTCCTCCTGTACGAGAGCCACCAGAGGTGCTACCTGAGCACCCTGCCAGACGGCACACCATGCAGCAAGGACAGGTTCCTAGCCTACCCCTGTGCAGTGGGCCAACAGACCTTCTCCTCAGGACGGCACTACTGGGAGGTGGGCATGAACCTCACCGGTGACGCACTTTGGGCCCTGGGCGTGTGCAGAGACAACGTGAGCCGGAAGGATAGGGTACTCAAGTCTCCTGAAAATGGATTCTGGGTGGTGCAGCTGTGCAAGGGAAAGAAGTACGTGCCCCTAGCATCTGCCCCAACCCCCATCACACTGACTGAGCCCCCCAGCCATGTGGGTGTCTTCCTGGACTTTGAGGCGGGGGAGGTGTCCTTCTACAATGTAAACAGTGGGTCCCACTTGCATACCTATACCCAGCCCACCTTCCCAGGCCCTCTAAAGCCCTTCTTCTGCCTTGGGGCCCCCAAATCCGGCCAGATGGTCATTTCAACAGTGACGCTGTGGGTGAAGGGATAGACACACAGGTGGGGAGAGCGTGGGCATCCCACTTTCTCCAAAAGGCGAGGTGGTCCTGCTCAGCACTGCTACCTGTTCTGCTTTTCTCGGGTGGAGCAGTGGAGCACTATTGCTGTATGGGGCTGGCTTACCAAGTTGAAATATAATCATAATTAAAACAGTTAAACATTAAGAGACTACGAGGTGTGATAAAAAAATATGGTTATGTTTAAATAAAATAATTTTCTTACAGTAAGACACTGCCATTAATCCACCTCAAAATACTCCTCCTTGCTTTAGAACACACTTAACCCCATCATTCTTGCCACTTTCTGAAGTAATTCTGAAAGTCTTCTTTTGTTAAGTGTTTTTAGTTGCCACTGTCCTGGCTACCTCAATGTCCTGAATTGATTCAAAATGTTTACATTTCACCGTCATTTTGGCTTTGGGGAAGAACCAGAAGTCACACGGTGCCAGATATGGTGAATAAGGTGTTTTTATTAGACAGAAATTTATGTTAATGTGGTGTTTGTGATTCATGATTTACAGCACACTAAAACACACCTTCTCTCAACCATAGCTCACAATCGACTGCACAGAACAAGTTGAAAATTGTCACACACTGTCACTACAGTTCAAAGTGCCACTTCCCATATTGAAGATTTCTGTTGGATGGCACTGGGCAGCAGTATTCACTGTCACTGTGTTTTGGGTTGTTTTGTTTTTTTTTATCACACCTGTGAATATCATATTCACAGGTGTTCCATAGAGGGAACCTGTACCAATCTCTAAATTGGTACATTTTACATACCTAAAGACCAGGTCAGGGTGCTGTAGTTTTCCTTAGCCATTCCCCCTCCACCCACTCACTACTCATGGGTCTGCGTTACTATAGGTAAAGCTGGGGCCTCAGGATCCACCTTTGTCATCGGCAATTTCACGTTTGGGTCCTTCACCGAAGAAATGAGAAAGTGTGATTTTTCAAGCTGAATCCCTAAAAACCTCAAAGCTGCCTACCTCCATCCTTTTCCACCTCCTTAATTACACCTGTGGGGAGAAATTCAAAGACTACGGATGGGGGAAACTCATTTCCTTTCATTCCCGCCACACTCCACTCCAGCAGTTTCAGGTCCATTAACAGCCCTGCAGCAGTCCCTAGCACACCAGAATTCCAATTAATGTTCTCCCACCCCAACAAGGCCAGAGTGCCTGTGGGCCGAGTCCCCAGCCGCATTCATTCTGATCATGCCCGAGGATGCCCGTCTGGGGATGCCTGAGGGTCGGCTTGGGGATCCCCCAGTCCTCGCAGTCGTTGCACTGAATATGGAGCACAGTGACCGTATGGGGCGCGCACGACCTCCCGCCCGGCCTCGCCTCTGCACCTCATCTTTCCGCGGCCCGAGGAAGAGGCTGGGCCGTGGGCGCCCTAAGGGACCCCGAGCGACAAGCGCGTGGCGACTGCTACGCAAGGTCAGCTGGCGAGCAGCCTGTAATTCTGTACGGCCCGCGGGCCGCGTGACAGGCCGCAGCCAAAACACACACACACACACACACACACGCACGCACACTCGGCCCGCGGGCCGCGTGACAGACACACACACACACACGCGCGCACATATGCACACGCACACTCGGCCCGCGGGCCGCGTGACAGACACACACACACACACGCGCACATATGCACACGCACATTCGGCCCGCGGGCCGCGTGACAGACACGCACACGCACACTCGGGCCGCGGGCCGCGTGACAGACACACACACGCACACTCGGCCCGCGGGCCGCGTGAGACACACACACACGCACACACACGCACACTCGGCCCGCGGGCCGCGTGACAGACACACGCACACGCACACTCGGGCCGCGTGCCGCGTGACAGACACGCACACTCGGCCCGCGGGCCGCGTGACAGACACACACACACACGCACACTCGGCCCGCGGGCCGCGTGACAGACAGACAGACAGACACACACACACACACACACGAGCGCGCGCGCGCGCACACACACAAGCTGCTTCCTTCTTCCGCCAGCTCCTCTTCCGGTCCGCGTCAGGGAGCCACCGCGCCCCCCTCCCCTGCACCGCCGAACCTGCAGCCTCGCATCCCCTGAGCTCCGCAACCCCGCAACCTCTGCGATCCCCGGAACCCTGTGCCTCACATTCCCAGAGCCCCAGCGCCTCCCGCTTCTCGGAGCCCTTGGTCCCCACGCGCTCCCCAAACTTCCTGCAGCGGCAAGCCAGCGCCCGGCCCGGCGGAGAACGCAGCAATCCTCATCTCCACCGCGCTATGGCCGCCCCCGACCTGTCCACCAACCTCCAGGAGGAGGCCACCTGCGCCATCTGCCTCGACTACTTCACGGACCCGGTGATGACCGACTGCGGTCACAACTTCTGCCGCGAGTGCATCCGGCGCTGTTGGGGCCAGCCTGAGGGCCCGTATGCCTGCCCCGAGTGCCGTGAGTTGTCCCCACAGCGGAACCTGCGACCTAACCGCCCGCTCGCCAAGATGGCCGAGATGGCTCGGCGCCTGCATCCGCCGTCTCCAGTCCCGCAGGGCGTATGCGCCGTACACCGCGAGCCACTGGCCGCCTTCTGCACAGACGAGCTGCGCCTGCTGTGCGCCGCCTGCGAGCGCTCGGGGGAGCACTGGGCGCACCGGGTGCGCCCGATGCAGGACGCGGCCGAGGACCTCAAGGTATGCCGCGGGGACGCATCCAGCCCTGGGTCTGGGCGATACGGGGACGCGGTCTGGTCTGGGTCTGGGCAGTGTTGATAGGGTGCACCCTGGCCTGGGGTTTTGGGGAGCTCAGCCTGTCCCAGACCAGCACTTTGGCGGGGCTTGGGTATTGCGCCCAGTGGGGCGCCTGCCTAAACCTCGGGGAGGGGCTCTTTGAGACCGAGGTCCCACTATGGCGGGCACTGTGCAAGTGTTACTGGACAGCGACTGGGATGGAGCCCAGACCAAGAGAAAGGGGGAAGAGAACCTCAGAGGTGGCCTTCACTCAGAGGTGGGATGGATGAGGGCTGTCATACCTGGTGGAGTTGCGTTGTGGCTAGGACCCGGTTCCTATCTCAGCCGATGGTGAAATCTTGATGAGAAGAGACTTGGGGAGGCTGCAGGAACCGCTGCAGAGCCCCACAATGGGAGCAGTGGTGGACAGAGCCATTGTCCTGGGAGGCAGAGGCTAGGGCCCACCAGGCTTTCTTAGTGGAGTACTTGGGGCCACCACTGCCATCTGACACTCTAGGCCTCAGCCAGTACTTGGATCTCTGGGTGAGAAGGCCGTTTTCCTATTGCGAAATGCATTTCCTTAAAACCAAACCCATACCAGCACTCCTTTCTATGCTAGGATCCTCACAGGGCAAATGTTCACCTAACTTACCTGACCTGCTGCCTGCAGAAACTTTGGTCCTGGAACTCACCTTTCAGACTTTTTGACGGGCTTGCATATTGCTTCATGGCCAGTAGCATGTGGCTGCTGAGGTTCACCAAGTATGAGGTTTAGCCAGAGTTAGAATCAATACTTGGCCAGTCAGTCACTATCATAGAACAAACTTCTGGGACACCAGAATAAACCTGTTTCCCAATTCATGTCAGTGGGCTTGTCTTGACATGGATTCCTGTGGTTTTCCTTTTCACTTTGAGGTATTACGTACATGCAGGAATATCCACTCCTCACGTCAGTCTGACAGGTTTGCACTCCTGTCACCAAGCACCCCAATCAGGGTGCAGAAAGTGATCATGAGAGCAGAGAGTGACCAGCACCTCTCCCGAGGTCCCTTCGGGGTGACCTGAAAAAGTCTCGGGGTAGCACTTAGCCCTTTCTGTTGTGGTGGGAGGAAAAGATTTCCTCTATCCTATTAGATTTTGTGCCGGGGGCTTCTAAATTAAAGTGACAAAAGACAGGTTAACAGATTAAAAGACACAATTTTATTAGTCTTTTTAAAAATTTTACATGGTACCATGACTTTACAGAAATGAAAAGCCCAAAAAAGTGGTTAGACTTAGGAGCTTATGAGAGCTGTCTGGAAAAAATCCAGCAATACTGCCTCTACTTTTCATATTACATAGCTGGATACTTTTCAGATAGCCCTCATATATTCCATTTTAACAAAGGATGATAAATTGTGGACAATTGACTAGACAGGAATGGGGGTTGGGCTGCTAGCACCAACAACTTGTGGGAAAGAAACTGGGAGCTATATGGGGGACCTACTGGAAGGTGGGCATTGTGTTAGTAAGGTCTGTTAAAGCAGACTCCTCAGGGATGTCACCTCATCTCTGGTGAGGAATGTGCTCCCTTCCTGATACTGGGAGGCCACTGTTCTGGGAAATTTGTGCTCGGCCTTTGGACAGGAAGGAAGAGGGCAGAGTGTTCTTCCCACATCTGCTGTTTCTCAGTCATCTGTGGCACTAAATAATCCTGATGCTAAAGTGGCCTGTCTTGGAGTGTCATGGTCCTATTCCCTTCAGTGTACTGGTGCCCACTTTGTCTTAAGCTTGGGACTGCCCCAGCAAACATACGGTAAACAGGGTTGAGGTGAACAGATGGGCATTGCCTGAGATCAGACCGGAGACAGCTCCATCCAAGTGTGCACATCCCACTCTCCCAGGTCTAGTTCTGATAAAGCTAAACCATGGCAAGCCCAGCACAGGACAGAAGTGAAAGAGGTGGGAAGGTTGGCGGAAGATGAGGGGAGGATGGAGAAAGGAAATAATGGGCAAAGGGCTAGGGCCTCCATGGTGGGAGGCCCCACCTGGTAGAGGGTAACTCCTGGAAGATTCAGTTTGCTTTGTCCATTGTGTTCCACACACCGTTTACTACAACTAGCACCCACCTACCAGGTGTAGGCTCTGCTGGGGCTGGGCAGTGAGAGTGGGGACAGAGCCCGGCAGGGTCACTGGCTGGCCTCACCTCCCCGCAGAGCAAGCTGGAGAAGTCCCTGGAGCACATGCGGAAGCAAATGGAGGATGCGGTGCTATTCCAAGCCCAGGCAGAGGAGACCTGTGCTCTGTGGCAGGCAAGTGGCAGGTGCTGGAGTCCCAAGTGGGGCACCAGAACCCCACCTTGGAACGCCACTCACACTCATGCTTCTCATAAGGCAGCACCTCGGCTCCAGACCCTGTACCCGTGGACTGGGTTTGGGTGGGGTAGCCCAATGGTGGGTTTGGGGGTGCGGAGGGATGGCATGGGAAGCCCCAGGGGTAGGTTTGGGGGGCTGGCTCACTACTCCCCGCCTCCTGCCCTGTAGAAGATGGTGGAGAGCCAGCGGCAGAACGTGCGCTCCGAGTTTGAGCGGCTGCGCCGCCTACTGGCGGAGGAGGAGCAGCAGTTGCTGCAGAAGCTGGAAGAAGAAGAGCTGGAGGTGCTGCCCCCGCTGCGGGAGAGCGCGGCCCAGCTAGGGCAGCAGAGTGCCCAGCTGGCCGATCTTGTTGCGGAACTGGAGGGGCGCTGCCAGCTGCCAGCACTGGGGCTGCTGCAGGTGAGCGGGCCTCGATTGGGCGCACGGGGGCTCCGCTGGACGGCCTGTGGGCCAGGAGCTGGAAAGTGGAGGAAGCTCTGGGCAGAGCAGGACTTTTGTAGACCTCCCGTGTTGTACCTGTGAAACGCTGGGGTCGGCAGCTGAGACAGGTGTCCCAGATGTGACTTTGGGTCCCTGTGGATACCCCATAGCCTGGAGAGTATAGGAATTTTGATCCCCACTGAGAACTGATGTTGGCACCCACCCGGGAGCCCACTTGGGGACTGGCCCTGCTTTGTGGTGGGTGGCATTCAGGATCCAGGGCTGTGGGTCACTGCTCTGCCCTCCAAAGGTTCGGGCCCACTGGCCTGAGCGGAAAGGCCAGCAGTTCCATAGGAGTCCTCTGTGGGCCCAGTGCTGCCTAGAGAACCTGCCCAGCTCCTATCCCCAGGTTTTTGTCCCTGAGGCCAGAGCAAGAACAATTTGTGTGTGCATCTCAGGGGGCTTCCTATTGGATGTCACCCTCCATGGAGCCTCAGAGCTGAGGGTACCTTCAGGGACCAGGAGACAATTCCTGGCTACTCTCCTGGGGTTAGAAATTGGTCCGTTAACCCTTGTTGAGCCATCGAGTGGTTTTAAGTATGAGAAACAGAAAGAACCCTGGGCAAATGTCTGGCAGGATTGTAGAAAGTCGGCATCAGTAACTATGGTCCGTGAAGTGGGGCTGGGCAGCCCAGAGGTGAGCAGCAGAGAAGGAGGCTGGAGAATGTGTGTGAGAGGTGGAGGTTCTAGAAGGAAGAGTAGGCCCAGTAAGTGAGAAGGGACCCCCAAATCTGTATGAAATACATTTTGGGCTCTCCGCTGAGGTGTCCCGGTGGGTGAGTGGTCTCGGCCAGCTTGGCTGCATTTCCGATCACCAGCTGGTCACCTGCTCCTTCACCTGTTGTCTTCCTGCCCGCTAACTGCAGCTCTCCACCTGCTCCCCACTGCCCCCACGTGTTCTCCACTCTCCCCTAGTTCCTGGCCCCCCACCTCCCTCAGCTCCCCTGACCTTGCTGGGTGGGCGTGGACCTGCTGTGTGGAGGGTGAGGGAGAGCAGCTGTGGGCATCACCATGTTTACCGCTGTGAGAGGGGAGGTCAGGTAAGCTTGCACCCTTGACCCAGTATTGAGCCGGAGGCCTGCTGCAGAGACCACCCATGCTGGCTAGGGTCCAGACACCTGGGGTGGGAGGTGCCCACGGCCCCAAGGACAGGAGGCAAGGGTTTGGGTAAATTACTAGCCCACTGCCTGGGGCCCCAGCCCCTCCAGACCTTCCCCCCTGTTGCCTTCCTTAGATATAGAGTGTTTTCCTAAAGGAACACATGTCTTGAGTCCCCACTATCTAGAGTGGCCAGGTGATCTCCAATAGAAGCCAACTCCCTTCCCTCAAGGTCCAGGCCACCTTACCTCACTCCCAGGCAGGGGGCCTGGCTCCATCCTTCTACTGAGCAGGTGAGGGCAGCCCAGGCCCTGTGACAATCAACCCCCACCCATTTCCCCACACCCAGCAGAACAAATAAATACAGCTGTTTCTAAATGCTTTGCACCCAACCCACCCGAGGCTCCTTGTGCACCAAGCCCTTTGCATGTGCGTCTGCCAGGCCTGCACCATCCCTATGTCTCCTGATGAACTCTCAGGCTTCAGAAACCCACCAGACTCCCTTTTCTTTTGAGCCCTGGTTGGTCCCGTGCCCGTGCCCCGCCCCACCCCACCTCCCTCCACCCACCCCCAGATAGAATCAACTATGGTAAATGTGAAAATCTCTCACCTCAAAGGAAGATCTTGTTGGGCACGACGTCTCACCCATCTCTATCCCAGAGTCTGGCCTGGCAGCTGGTGTGATTTAAGTGACCGCACATGGAGTTGACTGGATTGACACAATGTGCTGGGCAGTGTTCTAAAAAGATGAACTAGCTGCTTGTTGCCAGGCACTGACGTTCCAAATAACAGTGTCTCCTTCAGCTCAGGCTATGTAACAAATGCCACAGATGGGTAACTTAAGCAACAGACTCTTATTTCTCACAGTTTTGGAGGCTGGAACCTGGGATCCAAGTATGGACAGGGATGGTTCTCCTGAGGCCTCTCTCCTTGGTGTGTAGATAGGCACCATGGTCATCATGGTCCTCACATGATCATCCCTCTGTGCCTGCCTGTGTCCTGATCTCTTGTAAAGATAGCAGTCACGGGATTAAGGCCCACGCTAGAGACCTCATTCTAATTTAATCACCCCTTTAAAGGTCCCATCTCCAAATACATCCCTGTTCTGAGTTCCTGGGTATTAGGGCTCCAATGTGTAGATTTGGGGACCACAATCAGTTCATGACACTGAATACAATGCTTTATGTATAATATGGCAGAGAGGAACATCCAGGCAAAGAGGCCTCACCTGGAAGGGGACTGAGTCAGGACCTGAGGGAGGGCAGCTAGTGGACACCTGTGGGGCAAGCGAGGCTGCAGGTATGATAGCCAGGAGCCAGGAGGCAGCAAACACTGGGCAAGTACAGGCCAAGCTTCCGGCTGGGGTGGAGCCTACCCCTAGACCCTGGAGGTCAGGGACCTCACCCTTCTGTCTCCAGCACCTATGAGTGCTCTGGGCTCTGGATGGGTAAGCCAGCAGCTTAATGCTCTGTGTCCTCCAAGCATGTAGAAGGAATAGGGCTGGGTCTGCAGGGCTGGCTGCACCCCAAGTTTCTCAGTGTCTCCCTGTCTGAGCTTGCTTGGGATAGCCCAGGGGAAGTTTCTAACTCTGTGTGCATGCACGTGTGGGTATGTGTGTGATTTGTGGGGACACTAAGAAATGGGGGAGGGCTCTTAGGATCAGGTGATGGGCACTGATGCCACATATCTCTCCCACAGGATATCAGGGACACCCTGCACAGGTAGGAGCCCGGCCTCTCCCCTGGGAAGATGGGTGGGTCTGGGTAGGCCTGCTCCCAAGGGTGACAGCCGCTGCCTCTCCAGGGTCCAGGATATGAAACTGCAGCCGCCCAAGGTGGTACCCATGGAGATGAGGACAGTGTGCAGGGTCCCAGGTCTGGTGGAGGCCTTGAGGAGGTTCCGAGGTAGGTGCCATGGGGTCCCTGCTGGCTAGCTCTGGTCCTTAGCAAGTGCCCATTCTGAGCTCCTTTTGGTGGCTGGAGCCTGTGATGATAAGGGCACACAGGCTCCTGGGTCATGGCGAAGGAGCCAGAAGGGGTCGGGGCCGGTGTTGAGGGAGGGCCAGACTGGGCTAGAACACTGGAGACATAGGACACTGAATGACCACAGAAAGCACTTGGGTTCCTCCTGCCTCTTAAAGGATAGTGGCAGTGTGGATTGCTTTCTAGAACATTTCAAGTTACAATTGCAAGTGGTTACATTTTCTTTTTGGAGAGGATGCAGGTTGGGGAGCAGTCACTTTGTGGTGAGCTGTGAGGCAGCCAGGCTGGGGGCAGATGCCATGCGAGCTGCCAGAAGGGACCCAAGAGGTGATCACTACTCTGTCTGCAGGAGACGTGACGCTGGATCCTGATACCGCCAACCCAGAACTGGTGCTGTCAGAGGACAGGCGGAGTGTGTGGCGGGGGGACCTGCGGCAGGCCGTCCCCGACAGCCCCGAGCGCTTCGACCCCGGACCTTGTGTGCTGGGCCGGGAGCCCCTGACTGCTGGTCGCCATTACTGGGAGGTGGAGGTGGGAGAGCGGGCCAGCTGGGCTCTAGGTGTCTGCAGGGAGAACGCCAACCGGAAGGAGAAGGGTGAGCTCTTTGCTGGCAATGGGTTCTGGATCTTAGTGTTCCTGGGGGGCTTCTATAACTCCCCTGAGCCAGCCTTCGCCCCACTGCGAGAACCACCCCGGCGTGTGGGCATCTTTCTGGACTATGAGGCCGGACACTTATCCTTCTACAGTGCCACTGATGGGTCGCTCCTGTATGCCTTCCCTGAGACTCCCTTCTCCGGGACACTGCGGGCCCTCTTCTCCCCGTTGTCCAGCAGCCCAACCCCTATGACCATCTGCCGGCCCAAGTGTGGGCTTGGGGATGGGCTGACTCCCCAGTGAATGGGCCTCTTGCTCTCGTCCTGCCTTTGGGTCTTTGAGGGTGTCCTGAGCTATAGGAGGGGCTCCCAGTGCTGCTCCACTCGGTGTGTGCAGTAAATCCTCCCCGTCACTCCTGGGAAGCCATGTGCGAGTGTGTGGGCGGCCAGCAACATCCTCTCCTGGGGGGATCCTCCACAGTCATTGGGTGTCGAGACCCTGTCACTGGTGCATCACTCAGGCTCTCTGCAGAGCCTGAGCCTGGGGCCCCAGCAGCCCTGGGGCTGCACCCCAAGAGAGCTGTGTCCTGTGAGGCTTCTGGCGGAGAGGTGAGCCCACCAGCCTGTCTCAGCCCTAGAAGATGGGGTCTGGATGTGTTTGCTTCATTAGTTAGGATGCAGCAGTTCTCAGGAGAGTGGGTGTGAGAAAGGACAGAGGAAGGGCACTGGGAGCAAAAGGTACTCAATGAGGAGGCCAAGAAACTGGGCCATGGGCCCTCAAGTCCCCCAGTCCAGACCACTTGAGGCATCTGAAGAATGCTCTTTCCTGCATAGGCCCTGGGCTCCGGGATCCGGGCTCCGGGCTCCAGAATGATACTCTGGTCCTGCCTGGTAGAGAGATAGGCCACAGAAAGCCCCTGCTTGTAGAATCCAGGATTCATTTTTTTGCTAAACTTTTGGTGCTTCTTCATAAGGTGTGGTGAAGCATCTCTGCACCCTGAGATTTTTGTTGTTTTGTGAGGACCGTCCTCACAGTAAATAAACTAATGGTTGTCTGTAATCCCACTGTCTTGAGTGGGGCATGGGGAAGTTCACGGGTGGAGGGCAGCTGCTCATGGCAAGGTCAGTGCCACAGCAACAAGCTCTCCTATGCTGCTGTCACTTCTTGCAGCTACTGGGGGATTCTTTTTCTTTTTCCAAACTCTTATGGGTTCCATAGTGTTCAGGGGCTAAATACTTGACATAATTATTTATTTACTCTTTCTCCCATTGTTGGACTTTTTGTTACTTTATGTATGTACCCTTTTGAGTGTCTTCAACAACAGTTCCTTCAAATTTTGTACGTGAGGTTTTTGTTGGTCAAGCCAGGACTCCAGGCTTTTTATCTGACTGAAAAAGTTTTCCCAGGTGACTGCCCACTGTTTTGCTTCCTGTTGAGAATTTTAGGATTCTAGTTGTTTCCTGCAAGATTTGGACTTCCCAGATAACCACTGGAGCCCAGGTGGAGGGACAGCGTGAAGTGAGAGCTCAGAGGAGCACACTGTGCCCAGGACAGCAGGGTAGACCTCGGCCAAAGCTCTGAAGCAAATCTGGACACCAGTGTAAGGGAGGAAAATGTTCCCTCTACTTTCTGAGTCCTTGGCTGGACCCCTGTAATAAAAGGTTAATGAGAAAAACAAGTTCATTAACACATTCACCTCGTGCCTGTGGGAGACACCCAGGGAAAAGGAGCAACTCCAGCAGTGGCTTAGAACTCCGGCTCCCACAGATTCTGTAATAAGGAACAAGTCTGGAGAAGTGACTTCCCAAAGAAAGCAGTTCAGGCTTCAAGGCAGCACCCATGGGCAGGTGGACAAGGGTAGAAAGGCTGGTTAGGAGGATTTTGTAGATTCCTCCGGCCAACTCTACTTCTCTGGACTGACTCAGTCCTGTGAAGAGGGATGGGGACCAACACCTTTTAGGCAGTGGGGATAGGCAGGCAGCTTCTTCCTAGTATCTACTGCCTCCAGCCCAAATGATCCTGTCTCCAAAGTGGGATGTTTGCGGTGGAAACTTAAACTATCCTTCACCTGGTAACAAGAAAGGGGCTTAGGTGACACCTGTCCACAGCTCACCTTGAGTGAACTTTTCACAGGTTCTGCCTGCTGAGCTAGGGACCACATGGTAGCTTCACACTTTTCTAGCTGCAAGAGACCACAATGAACACAAGGTCCTGCCCAGGTAGCTAATAAAAACAATAAAACCACCTATGCAGATGTTTCCCAACTCACTGTGCCAGCTCAAATAGTGGGTATCTGCTACACAAGCATTGAGTGTCCTACACTACTGATGGGTTTCTGTTGTAGCACTGGTGGGTGTATGCTACAGTAATGGTGGTTGTCTTATGCTACTGATGGTTGTTGCCTACACTAGTAATGGGTGACTCCCACAGTAATCAGGCAGCTCCCTCTGGCAGGCGATGAGTGTTTTGGGAATATAAAGCTGGATGGAGGTAGAGTTGAGTGTAAGGATGTGGTCAGGCAAACCACAAGTTTCCAAAAAAATCACCCTCCATGGAGCCTACCAGTTTCTTAAAACATCCAGAAGCTTGGCCCCCAGGTGCCCAGGGAAGATGGGAGGAAAGCAAGTAAAAAAGGTAAGTGAGGGATGGGAGAGTGGATTAAATAAGGGAAGGGATGGAGAAGTTTAGGTTGATTGTACCAAGGCAATAATCAAGGAGATCTAGAGTATAACATGGAAGTATAGTCAATAAGGTTGCAGTAACTGTGGTGTTAGATGGGTATTATGTTGGAGTGATGGGAGAAGAGCTGGAGGGGTGGGGGAAAGGAAATCAAGTACAAATTCACAGAATAGTTGGGATATAAAATTCAGCATAGGGCATATGGTCAACAACACTAATAACTTATGTTTGGTGTTAGAGGAGAACCAGATGTACTGAAGTGAGGATGTAGTAAGATACATAAATGACTCATCACTGTGCTGTACACCTGAAACTTATAATGTTGTATGTAAAAGGTCATTTTAAAAAAAGGTAAGTGAGCATGCTGGGTGTGATTGGGGCTGCCAGGATGATGCCAGGATGACCCTGGCGGGGTGGGGGGTGGCTAGTGTAATCCTTGTGGTATGGTGTTGTGGTTTAAGGAAAATTTTAAAAATAACGGCAGCCCCTACTAGGTCGGGGTGGGTGTCCGTCTCCGAAATCCCTTTCATTGTCCTGCACTCTCCCACACATGTAATGTACCCACAGAATTGCATTGAGGGTGTTTTCTTGTTTTTTCCCCCGTTTCTCAAGTACTCCGCTAATCAAATACCAAATCTGTGAAGTGTGTAAACGTCCTCCTCCCTGAGTGAGCAGGAGAGTGGGGCAGGGCCTCGGGAAGAGAACTGGATTTTAAATGACTTTAGTGTCCACTTTTTATGCTCCCACTTCACTAGTGGAGAAAGGACAGTTTAGTGATTTCAGTAAATTCTCCGGCACTCCAGGCTCTCCTTGGAATCATACCTGTCCCAGAGGGGACCATGTAAATGTAGAACCCCGGAGCAGGCCTGCAAGGGGCTGGTGGGAGGGGGGCTTGTCCCAAGGGGCGCCGCGATGGTCTGCACCCGCTGCACGCGGGCTTAGGGAGCTACGAGGTCTTCGTGGAGGGCTTCCCCGTCCACCGGTACTGCGTGTGATGACCCGCGACCCCCACCCCACGATGCCCCCAAACAGCCCACGACCCTCCATCGCATCTCGCGCATCCCTGGGCAACCTCTATCCCCACGCACCCCGCGCCTGCTCTGCAGTCGCCTGAGTCTCCTGCCCCCGTGCACCTGCACGTCGGGGCCGAGGTCCCTTGGTGCCGCGCTTCCACACCCGCCCGCGCCCCCGCCCTCTGCGCGCCCTTCCCGCGCCCGTCTGCGCATTCTGCTCACCTCATACCTCCATTGCTCCCCGGCTCCTGTCCTCCATATCCCGCGCCCCTCTGAGGCCACCAGCCCTCACGTTCACCCCACCATGACGCCCACGACCCCGCCCCCCAGTACCCCCGTTCTCTACCCACACCCTGCCCCTCCTGGGCATCTGTCCACCCCAAGCGAAGCCACCTGTGAGCCTGCCCCACTCCCTGCCCCGGAAGCCGGCCCGGACCTGCCCTACCCAGACCTTCCTCTCCCCATCACTCTTCTTTTTTGTAAAAACTTTGCGATGAAATTTTCACACCATCAAATGTAGCCGTTTCAAATGGACAATTCACTGATTTTTTTTTTAAAAAGAAATCTGCCTTCACTGCAATCCAAGTCTAGATAGAACATTTCCATCACCCTAAAAAGATCCCCTTCCACTAATGTAGCATTGAACCAAGCGGGCCTTCCGGGGGTACAGCCCATCGGATCTTCTCAGTATGTTGCTGGGTTCTGTTGGCTCAGATTCTGTCCAGGACTTTTACATCCAGACTTGGGGGGATATCAGTCTGTGGTTTTTCTCAAGGGGTCTTTGTTCCCTTCCCCACTGTTTTCTGACATGTTTCCTTGGAGAAGTGTCTATTCAAGTCCTTTGTCTGTTTTTTTTAATCTGGTTATTTTTGTTTTGAGTTGTAGGAGTTTGTTATGTATTTTGAATATTAACACCTTTTCTAGTATATGGTTTGCAAATATTTCCTCCCATTCTGTAGTTTTCATTCTTTTGATTATTTCATTTAATGTGCAAAAATTTTAAATTTTGATGTAGTCCCATTTAAAAATTTTTTTATATTTTTGCTTTTGCATTTGGTGTCATATCTAAGAAATCATCACCAAATTCAATGTCATGATAATTTCTGTATATGGTGTCCAATTTTCCTAACTCCATTTCTTGAAGAAACTATACTTTCCCATTACATAGCCTTGCCACCCTTGTCAAAGATAATGTGACCATATTACAGGGTCTGGCAGATGGAATGCCTGGACTTGAATTATGATTTTATTAGAAAACCATAACCATACATGTTTATGATTTTGTAATAAAAGATTTCACATAGGTCACCATCTCATAAAAGGGGGGGAGGCATTGTTTGTGCTGGACCCTGTATACAAGGGATTATTTCTGGGCTCTCTGTTCCTTTTGTCTATGTCTATCTTTATGCCACTACTGTACTGTTTTGCTTACTGTACTTTTGTAACATGTTTTGAAATCAGGAAGTATGAAGCTTCCAGCTTTTTTTTTTTTTTTTTTAAGATTTTTGACTATTTGCAAGGCTCATCCTAGGAAGAGGGCCACCAGAGTGAGAAGGGAGGACAGTCATTGCAGGAATGAGTGATGATGTGGCATGGACCATGCTACACCACGTTAGGAGGGCAAGTCCTAAGTGAGCTGTGAGGAGACATTAGCCACATCACAAGATGTACTCACACAGAGTAAAGGGCAGAGCACACAAGGACAGCTGGGCTTGCAAGAAAGCAAGGCCAGCTCCAGCACACACCCAGGAAAGCAGGGCTCCTGAGGATCTGGATGAGACATTGCCTTCTTTGCAGCCCCAGCAAGTATCTTTCAGTGTGAGTCCGTGTTCAGCCCAACCTGCAGAATTGGATCTCAACAGGCTTAGACAGGGCATGTCATCCCAGCACAGAACACAGTGGAGGTCACCCAAGAAATGCGTCCTCCAAAGACAAGGAGCTGAGTCTCACCTGGTACCAGCATACAGGGCCAAGCTTGCTGTAGACATGGCCAGCTGGGGCTAGGTGAGTGTGCAACCCAAGAGTGGGCTCAGACATAGGAGCCACAGGGCACCACGAGGGCTGAAACTGGAGGTGCTCTCACTGTGCATCTCTCTGAACAGGAGTGGCCAGGGCTAGAGGCAGGTGCCCTGTGGCAGGACTTCCCCATAGAGAGCTCAGAGATAGTCTCTGGGCACAGTGGACTGTCCTCAAAGGGAACATTGGTGTTTATGGGAGATCATTTCTGATAGCAGCTAGAGTGAGAATTGTGAAGAGGAAACCAGGTAGCATGCACTCATGAAATCTCAGGACTGTACATTCTCCCCGAACAGCAGGACTTCCCTTGTGGGCAGCAGGAACATCCCCTCCTGCAGGAGCTAGGTTGAAGAGAAGCCACTGTGGTTCAGGCTCCTTAAGCAGCTTCTACAACACCCGCCTACCCCAGCTTGGAGCCCACCTCTCACCTCCCTCTGTGTGGCCTGGCACATCATTCACCAGGCTGCTGCTTCAGACAGAGAAAGGGCCTCAGTGGCCAGTACTGGAGGCCTTGAGAGGACAAGGACAGGAAGGAGACCATGGGCAGCAGGCTAGTGGCTTTCAATCTATGCACCCTAGAGCTCAGGAGCCCCAGTGGCGATGCCTCAGAGGGTGGCAGGTGGGTTGACGCTAAGGGACCAACTGTGCCAGTTTGCCTGGGATGGAAGGGGCTTCTGTTTGTAAGTTGGGCACCCCGGTGAGGCTGCTCTGATAGGCTCCTCTGTTCCATGAACCAGGAGCTTCACTTCCACAAGGAAAGGCAGTTCTACTACCTGGACAATCCCCCAAACCCCAGGAAGGTGCAGGGCCCTCACCCCACTTCCCAAAACGAAACAGTGAAACACAAGATGCCTCATGCTGTTCTGGTTTTTACTGGCATGTCTGTGCCTATACAGCGAGCCCCAGATGGGAGACCAGGGGTGCCACCCAGCAGGCCAGCCCTCCACACACAACTGAAAGGCTGGCACTCAGCGCACCTGGGCCAGGTTATGCTTCTTGTACAGCAGCGCCCGCTTCTTCTCGCGCTCACGCACGAAGGCACGCAGCCGTGCAGTGGGGAAGGTCACGGCAGAGGGCTGGGAACAAGCTGGGCCCTCCTCAGTCAGCCATGGGCACTGCAGGCAGCTGGACGCACACGGCCGGCCCCTGGAGCATGATGGGCATCAGCCACGCTCTGCGAGCCAGGGTTGACTGGTGCAGGGCAGGAAGGGGTGGGCGGTGTTGGGGACGGGGCCACCTTACCAGGGGTGTGGGCACAGTGTGCTCTGAAGGAAGGCCACGGCGCCCCCGGACAGCCCTGCATAGCAGTGGCTGAGCAGGATGAGCCCCTTCTTCAGGCCTTTCTGCAGGTCGCGCGTCCCCTCGCTGCTCACCGGGTACTCACCACTCAGCCTGCGTGGGCGAGAGGGTCAAGGGACTCAGGTCACCCTCAGATGGATAGGGGACACGGGCACCTGAGGTTACCTTCTTGGATCCCAGCCCGCTCTCCTAGCCCACCCCGCCCCCACCCTGCATGCAGGACTCACATGATAAATGCTGTCACACCGATGGCCCAGATGTCGGTCTGTGGGACAGCACCCTGGCCCTCCAGGAGCTCCGGGGCTGGGGATTGGGGTTGGAGAGACACAGGTGAGGAGCTGAGGGTCTGCAGTGGAGGGGGCAGGGACAGAACTGGGGGAGAGACTCACTCCTGGCCCACCCCTCCCCCAGATAGCCCGACTGTCTGCACCGGGCGCACCCATGGTCTCCACGTAGTCCTTGAACCTCTCGGTGGGCAGAACCCGCTCCTGGGCGAAGCTCCGGGCGTTGCCCAAGTCGACCACCTTGAGCAGGTTGTACTCGGTGACGATCATGTTCTCAGACCTGAGGTCCAGGTGCAGGATGCGCTGCGCATGCAGGTACTGGGCGGCGCTCAGCACCTGCCACAGGTAGTCCTTCACCTCGGATTCTGAGTAGGAGGCTCTGGGGTACGTGGGCAGAGAGTTCGGCTCGGTCCCGGTCCCGCCGAGACCCGCTCCGCACAGGCTGACTGGCGGGGGCGGGGCGGGGGCGGGGCCGGGCCGGGCCGGGGGCGGGGCCGGGGGGGC
>PVJL010005752.1:0-103194 GCA_004026885.1 Lyroderma lyra
TGTGTGTGTGTGTGTGTGTGTGTGTGTGTGTGTGTGTGTGTGTGTGTGTGTATGTGTGTGTGTGTTGGGGGAGGCTTATGCAGAAGCAGTATAATGGCGTCTTTCTGCTGCCTGAGGCTGGTCCTGAGTGTGGAGAAGGGTAGACTAAATGGGCACAGACTGAGGCAGAATGAGAGTCAGTGGGATCGGGTTGCCAGGAGGCAGCGTCTGGCTCAGTGTGGAGTGTGATGCTTTAACTTGGAGTGGGTATTCTTAGGAAAGGTGAGTGCTTTTTTACTAGAGGGACTCTTGCTGGAAGGATCTTGGCAAGAATAGTGTAGAGAGAATTCTATCACACCCCTGGACACTGACCTAGGTGACACCAAAATTTCCTTCCCACCACAGGATTCTAGAAACTGGCATATCAGTGACATGGAGACCCAATGTGAATGCATTTGCTGTAACCATCCTGGTAGCAGTGGGCTCTCAGCAGCCTCTGAGGTCTGTTCCTTAGTGTCTTGCTGATGAAGAGACTCTCTATTCCATAATATCACATGGATTCAAAAAGAGAGGACCAGTTAGATTTGAGGGGCCCGAGGATACGGTGGCGGCTGAAGCTCCCTAGCTCTGCTCAGACGGGTGTGTTAGAGTTATTGATGCAGCCTTGACTTCTTTCTCCCTCCTGACCTACCTCCTCAACTTGACTGATGTCCCCAGACCCTGAGAACACCTGGTTGTTGCATCATCTCCTTGCTCTTAGATAATACACTTGTCTTTACTGCATTGTTTTCCTTCCTGATAAGACTCTTAGCTATCAATTTCTTGGATTCTCTCTTTGGTAAACAACTATTTGGAAGCAATTTTAAATGTAACAGAAATTTTAAGAAATAAAGTGTGTGTGACTAGGCTGTCCTCAGTCCCCATCTGGTACCGCCCTTGGCTTGTAGGCAGGGGTTTGGGCCTACTGTCCAGAATTTAAAGGGGCAGACCACCCATGGCACTGGGGTTATGGGGTGGGCCTGGAAGGGTGTATGTGACATCCCTCCCCATTTTTGCCTCTTTCCTTTTTTCCCACTCCACACCATGCTTCCTTCTGTTATTTTTCCCTTTATCACCTTAAGCCCAGGGAGGTAGGAACTCTGCCCCCAAACCCCTTCATGCGTGGGACACCTTCTCTAAAGTTTGCTGGTGTCCACGTCCCTTCTTAGTGCTGGGACCCATGAGGGCTGGTGACGCCATCCCAGCACAGCGTCCTGAGGCTTATCGGGTTGTCCTTCAGCCTGTGTCAGGCCCTGGTTCCAGGAGGGCCCTGGCGAGCAGATCACTCTTGTGGGGCCAGTGCGGCTTTCTTCTTCTTTTGTTTTGTGTGAGATCGAGTCTCTAGAAATGACATGCAGATTTGTTGACATAGACAATGGCCCTGATTACCACCCAACCCTGCCTATGTCCCAAATCTCGTCCCCCCGAGGAAGTTTCAAGTGCATCTGAAAACACCGCTTAGAGTCTTAGTTTTAAATGGGTGAAACTGGAGGGTCTGATCTGGGGCTTTTCAAGCTCAACATGCTGAAGTGCTATCACCTGGAGGCAGGCAGGCCTGGACAGTTTGAGAGACCTCCCCACTTTTGTCCTCGTCTTCGGCCTTTGTTTCTGCAAGTGGGGTTTGTTATATGCTGTTTTATCAAATCAGTCTAAGGCAGGATATTTAAGAAATTACATACCTAGATCTTTGACTTAGGAAAAGAGTCATTTTTATACACCTTCAGAGAAGTAACATTAAACATTCTCAAACATCATTTTTGCTCTAAAGCCAGGCCCATCTCATTAACTAATATGAAAGATAATTAACAATTAGTCATAACTGCATTACACAGTGCTAATTGCTTTATATCAATGATTCCACTTAATTTTTAAAACAACCTATGAGGAAGGTATTGGCATTAATGCATTTTATTGTTGATAAAATAGAGGCTAAGGAACATCAGGCAACTTGCCCTGGGTCACACAGCTAGTGAGTGTCTGAGCCCAAATAGAACTCAGTGCCATACTATTTAATAGCGTGGTGATATAATAATGAGAGCAAACATTAAATGCTTCCTATATAACAGGAGTGTACTGTGAGTTTTGTATGTATTAACTCATTTAATACAATAATAAGTATTCACATTAACCCCATTTTATCTGTGAGGAAACCAAGTTGGGGAAAGGTTAAGTAACTTTTCACAAGCAGTAATGGGCTAGTATTTGAACCCATGCAATCTGAGTCCAAAAGCTCACATTTTCACCTTTTATGTTCAGACTTCTTTTCTTGACAAAGGTTGAATAGGCCATCTTTGAAGTTTGCTCCTTCTGCCTTGTGTGCCCCTGGTATACTGTTGATTTGTCTTCCATCACCTTTGCTACTGACCTACAGAAGTACATGCTGTCTGCTGAAAAACACTTCAGAAAGTTGGCATTCCTGGTTCTAGCTGGCATCATGTCATAGATGCAGGGTGGTATGATGCACTGATGAACCCCATCTGCTCTTCTTGATTCCAGGAAGGATTGGATTGTGTGTATCAGCAGTTTCAAGTTCTAGATGTCACCTACTCTGGACAGCTCTGGATTTTAGGAGTTGTGTTTATATCCAAATTTTACTGTACGTTTGATGGGGTAACTAACAATAGAATGAGGTTTGCAAAAGCCATACATGGAGGTGGTATTGGCCCCACAGATGATGATGGGACTGCTGAGGGAGATGTCATCTCCGGTTTTGGGCTTCCTACTCTTTTGGGCTCAAACTCCTCAGGGCTCCTCCCACAGGCTCTGAGTATCCTTTGAAGTCTGTTCTGAAAAAAGTAATTCTGGAATTGGCATTGGCTACACCCAAAGCCAGTGTCCTTCAGGGAGAGGATGCATGAACACAGGACTGTTCTTGCCTCTTGTATTGGTGTTTCTCCTGATATTCTGTCTTTTATCAACTCCTGGTCCCTTATGGCTTTTAGAGATTTTATTTCCCAAGCAGTGATCAGCTTTGATCTTCTTCTCAGCTATCTCTTCCCCACACCAACAGAGCTCACCACCTCTTAGCTATTTTTTCTTCTTCCACTTACTGACTCACCCTTTTCTTAGGAGAATGAAGCTGGCTTTGAAAAACAACACATCTATCCATCTCCCCCCTCTATGCATCTGCCCCGCTACTCAGCACTCCGTGCCACTTGCTCTGGAGCTGACCTCTGAGTGACTGGTGGGTCTGAGGTCCATGGCTAGAAATAGCCCATGCAAGAGACAACCAGCCTGTCGGGTACTATGAACAGCAGCTGTGACTACATGAACCCGAGTGGAGAGGATCAAGTTACTCCAGTGGGAATGACACAGAAATGACATGCTGTTCCTGAGTCATCTGGGATCTGCTGCCAAGGGGCCCTGGTCAAGCAAGGTTGGTTAGTGCTGGTGTTCCTGCGTCTCGAATGATTTGTACTGTCATCGAGCCAGGGAAGAATACTAACACTGTACAGTTCACCCAGAGATGCAGGTCAGACAGAGAAAGGAATCCAAATCTAACATATCTGAGTGGTAGGTAGCAGGGCTGCTGCTGGGAGGTTATAACAAAAAGTACAAAAGTGACCTGAGGGCTTTAGCTTTGCATCTTCTTATTCTTTCCCTCTTTGCACACTTTAGGGATCTCATATTGATTGAGGTCTCCATGGAGCTGGTGATGTTTTAGTAAAAGAACTGAAAACCCAAGATATCCACCAGGGCCAAGTATGCCTCAACTGAGTGAAGCAGGCCCAGTGTAGGGGGGTAGGGAGTGGTGGAAACTTTGGTAAATTGGAGAATCCTGGCTCGGCAAGAGCTATCAGAACATTAGAGTCAGATTACCAGCCACCAGGCTCCCAGGGCAGACCAAAGTTGTAGATCTAATTTCGTTTCAGCATGCTAAGTAACTTATTAGTAAACATAATTCTGTTAATGTAAAAGAAAGATTTAAAAAACATATTTAGTAAAATTGCTTTAAATACTTCTACGGTTGTACTTTCTCTTTATGGAAACTGGTACTTCTGGAATGCCCCAGTATAAATCCCTGGGAATGAACATAATATATCACAGTGACCTCATGCAGGGATTAGGCCCTACAGTTAGCACATTATGAGAAAATTGGTAGAGTGAAAATTACCATCGAAAATCTATCAGGGAGTTCTCATCGTGGGCACTAACAAAGTACCTTTCTCAGGAAGTCCACGTGCTTGGATGCTAGCAATCAATGAAGAGTTTTCAGTTGAGCTGCAGCTGAAATCGTGGGCTTGTGTTTAGGAGCTGAGTGGTTTGGGAAGTTCTAGTGTTGTACCTGTAAAGACCAGCGTCACTCTCAGCACATCAGACTTAAGTGGGATTCACATCTTCTGTCTCCCACTCACTTTGAGACATATGTTCCCTGGGGAGAAATGGGAAAGTAAGGAGGGGCTATTCTTTATACATGTATGAGGTTTGACAGTTAAGTTTGTGAACTCATCCTAGAAAAAGTGCTACCTACCTCATGGCTGAATATCACTATGGTCACCTTCGAAGTGCTCCCCTTGGGAAGCTATGTGCTCACATCAGTCCACCCTTCAAAGCCATTTTGGAACTCTTTTTTTCTGGATGTCATCAAAATGTCTTCCTTTCAATATTTTCCTTTATTCTTGGGTGAAGAAAAGAGGCACTGGGGGCCAGATCAGGTGAGTAGGAAGGGTGTTCTAATACAGTTATTTGTGTCCTGGCTAAACACTCCCTCACACACAGTGCCGTGTGAGCTGGTGCATTGTTGTGGTGCAAGAACCATGAGTTGTTAGTGAAAAGTTCAGGATGTTTTTATTTAACTTTTCCACACAGCCTTTTTACCACTTCCAAATAGTAAACTTGGTTGATTGTTGGTCCAGTTGGTACAAATTCAAAATGAACAATCCCTCTGATATAAAAAAAAAGTTAGCAACATTGTTTTGACTCTTGATTTGGACTGACAGAATTTTTGTGGTCATGAGGAATTGACTGACTTCCATGTGCACTTAGATGCTTTGTTTCAGGGTCATATTGGCACACCCATGTTTCATCACCAGTGATAACATGGCCCAAAACATCGTCTTGCCTCTTCAACTGGTCTTGGGAAACTTTGACTCTCCTTTACTTCTGTTCATTGGTGAGCTCCTTCAGGACTATTTTTGCACACACCTTTCTCATGCCAAGATTTTCAGTTAAGATTTACCTAACTGTTCCTTTGTCAATGGTTACTTGGTCTGCTATGCTTCTTACAGTTAACCAACAATTTTGTTGTACAATTTGAGGAATTTTTGCAATGTTTTTGTCAGTTCTGCTCATTACTGGCCACCCTGACCTCTCTTCATCAGTAACACTTTCTCTCATCTCAGAAAAACGTTTACTCCATTTGTACACTGCCATTTTCTTTATGGTATTATATCCTCATAAACTTGGACTAACATGTCCCTGATTTCATTTCCACTCTTGCCAGGTTTAACAAGAAATTTAATGTTTGTTCATTGCTCTAATTCAAGCTCCCACATTCTCACGACAGCGCACAAAACATGCAACAACAATAATAAACACCACTCAGCTGGATACCACCACATGTTGACACAAACGCAGCTGTGAGACACAGATATACCAAGGTTATGACACCTTACTGAGTTGTTTGTACAGTGCTGTCAATGTAAGCGCACAGTGGCAATGAACTTAATTGTCAGACCTTGTATATACCTGCTTCTCTTTTCTTTGACAAACTCATGTAGTTGTACTGTTATAGATCAATTTAATGTGAGTCCAGCATTCTGAGGGATGCACCTATATACCTCCTATGTGCAGAGAAGTCTTGCACTGGATCCGTAGACTTATTTCTGGCACCCAAATCATCTTTGACTAATGACGGAGTACAATCCTATACTATACCCACGAGTGTAAGTTCTCAATGAAGGGATCCTGAGGACAACAGGTATAATTACTGGGAAATTTTTATAGAGAAATAGGCTCTAGGGTTGGGCTGTCCTTTAGGGAAGTGATGTATTTGCCTCATGATTTATGTGCAGATCTGATTTTGATCCCAAGTCTGCCAATTATCAGCTCTATGATATGAGTACACTTCCCTGAACCTCAGTTTTCTGTTTTTGTGTATAATAAGCATGGAGACACTTCACAGTTTACTTGAGAATTAAATGTGATAATGTATGTATAGCACTTGCCATAGCACCTGACACATAATAGGTATTCAATAAGTCTTGGCTTCCCACAGTTCCCCACCAGACTTCCAAGGCTGAGTGAGTGCATCTGGCCAAATGGTTATAGGGACTGACTGCTAATCTCTTGTGTTCTGCATCCAGAAATTCCTATTCTACTTAGTTAATTTTTTTATTAGTTTCAGATGTACAATACAACATAGTGATTAGACATTTATATACCTCACAAAGTGAGTCTATTGCCCATCTGACACTATACATAGTTATTACAATATTATTGACTATATTCTCTATCCTGTACTTTATATCCCCACGACTATTTTTTAAAATTATAGTTGACATTCAATATTATTTTATATTAATTTCGGGTGTATAGCATAGTGGTTAGATATTTTTCCAGTTAATTGTTTTTTGTTTGTAGTGTGTAGTAGTAGAATCAGCAATGAGCATACGAGGCCTGGGTTCAAATCCTAGACTGAAATTTTAACTGTTGTGAAATCTTCAGAAAGCTATTCAACTTCTTTATTTCTTCCTATACAATGGGTAATAGTACTTTGTGAGGATTGTGAAAGCACCTGACACACCCAAGTACCCCACAGACATTAATTCTGTCATAGACTCCCCTTTTGGTTTCTTTCTGCCATTTGGGTCCATTTTCTCAATGGTCATCATAACCATCTCTTCCTTCCTCTTCCATGTATAAGTCTCCAGAAATGTGATTGGAACAGCATTTGAGAGGAAATGTAAATCACTCATTTTATAGCTGAGCAAGATGAAGTCCAGAATCTTCCAGTGACTTGATAGAGACCACACAGCTAAGGTTGTCGTCGTACTTGATTGATGTTTCAGGTCTCCTAATTTTGGACTTAGAGCTAATTTGGTTAATTAATTAATTAATTCTTTCTTTTGCTCATTCATTGATCTAATATTTTTCTGAGATGTGTTAGGCACTGTCCTAAATAGGGGATACGGTTGAACAAACAGTGAACAGAGCTTATATGACAGTGAACAGAAGGAGCATGACTGCTTCCAAGGACGGCAGGGCATATGCCCCACTTCTCACACACCCGTGAGAACGGTGTTATCCCACCTGACCTCCCACAGATAAATCTGAACCTTCTTCCTTGGCAGAGGGGCAGGGGGCATAGTGCCTCTGAACCCAGGGCCAGGAGGAACAAACTTGAAGAGAGGTGAATGTTTCATTTAGGGACTTGCCCGTACTCTCATGTTTTTTAGTAATGCAAGTAATTGAAATCCATTTTTACTAAGAAAAAAATATCACTGGTCCTTTGTTTGAAATGTCTCCTAATCTAAATTCTTTTCCCTTTGGAGTTTGTAGGGTCCAATGACTGTGTGGATGAATAAGGGATTTTACCGTTAGTATCAAGAGCACTGCATTTCAGAAAGCTTCATTTCTTGAGGAATAAAGAGAAGATGAGACTAGTTCTCTTCTATAACCATCTGCAAGGGTCCTGAGCAAGGCCGTAAACACCCAACACCCACCCACCCCTCTTTGATGCAGCCTGTTGCAGGAAAGTAAAGACTGAGACTTGTGGGGAAGTCCCCGAGACCCAGGGCAGGTCTCAGCGAGCAAGAACGAGCGATGCTGGCCTCCTGGTGTAGTACCTCCACCTCTGCTGATCCCGGGCCCTAACTGGAGTTTGACTGTGGACTCCTCTGGATTCCATCCTGCCTTCATTGGAGTGTTGAAGGATCCTGAACTATGCCTGTAACGTCATCGCTGCTGCTTCTTTAGCAAGAGCTCCTTATGCATCAGGCTTTACTCCTGCAGTTTAGGCTCAGTCTGATCAGGAAGAGGCCTGTTTTTAGTGGGCTTTTGCATAAGGAAGTATAAGAGAATTTACACATTCCAGATACCAAAAATGGGGGAAATCATCAGCGGAAAGATAACAAGAGGGGATGCATTTTAGGGAAGGTTTGTATTTACTTGGGAGGAGCTAGAGTTTTATGAGATTAAGGTACAGTTTTCTTCTTTCCATTCATATCATCCTATCTCTTAGTTCTCTTGTTTTATACAAGTGCATCTGATTTGCAAGAAATATGTGTGACTTATAAACTGCTCATTTAGTAGGAAGTATTATGAGGAAACTGGCTCATTCTACAGAGAAAACTAAAATGGATCCTTGCCTAACATTGTAAAGATATCAGAAAGAAAAAAGGTGGGAAAATATTGTGACATAGGGGTGGGGAAGGATTTCTTATCCAAAACTTCAAAAGCATAAAAGAGGAAAAACCCAAAGAACTTGATTATATCAAAATTAAGGATTTCTAATTCAACAAAGGACACTGTGGGTGATTTTAACAGACACACAAGGGATTGGAAAAGACTGTTGCGATGTCCAAAACCAATAAGGACCTATTCTCATCCTATAAGAAACCATAGAAGGTGGGAGTTCCCTGATGGTGTAGTGGCTTGGGGCTTCGGCGTTGGCGCTGTCGGCGCTGCGGCCTGGGTTCGATTCCCAGCCGGGGAGCTACCCACATACCAAAACGCAAAAAAAAAAAAAAAAAAAAAAAAAAAAAAAAAAAAAAAAAAAAAAAAAAAAAAAAAAAAAAAAAAAAAAAAAAAAAAGAAACCATAGAAGGAATTTCTGAAAATCAATAGAAAAAAAAGTCTAGAAACCCCATTAGATAAAAGGAGAGAGAATTTGAAAAAACAGTTTTCAAAAGAGTAGTCCCAACAGAGTTAAGGAGTATATGAAGGGATGCTTGATGTTATTAGTAAATCAGATACATGTCATGCTACAGTAATCAGTAATGTTTAATTAGCAGGTAAATGCCAATCATAAATAATCGTCACTTCACACTTGTTAGACTGGAAAAATGGCAAATCTAGGTGATGCATCGGTGAGGGAGCGGGCAGTGGAGATACAATGTGTTGCTGGAGGAGTGCCAATCAGTGCTGTTATTCTGGAGTGCCACCTGGTCATGTGTGGTCAGGTTAAATGTACCGGACCCTGTGACCCAGCGCTGCGCATGGGTACACATTCCGAAGAAACTCTCCTCTGAGGGTGCTTAGGGGTGGAGTCAGCGGGGGACTAGGTAAGTAAGACATCTCATACTGTGCAGGACTTAGAAGCAATGGATTAGGTGTGCACGAGGCAACCTGAGACGATCTTAAAAACATTGTACTGAATGAAAAAAAAAAAAAAAAGAAACAAAAATGCCCAGATGAGACGTATAACATAAAAACATTTACATAAGTTAAAACCACTGACACTCAGAACAGTAATCTACACGATGTTAGAATGTATACAAACAAAGGGCTTTACATTAAACAAGTTAAAATCGTTGGGAGTGGTAACAGGATTGGGCATGAAAGGGAAAAATCGTGCAAACCAACCAACTGGCTGGCCTTCAGAGGGCGTTTTGTCACTTCCCTAGGCTTGCAGAAGAGTGACAGACAGACGGACGAGGGAGCGCACAGGGGCCGAGCTCCTACGCACTCAGCGTAAGCCTGACACTCAGTAATTGCTTAGTTTTTCATGGGAGACTATGAAGAAAAGTCCAGCTGGTAACATCGTCCAGGACTTCAGCACGGCCCTGAGGTTTTTCTCCTGCCAGTGCTGGGGAATTGATAGGCGGGCAATCCACGGGTTGGCTTGGCCCGCGGGGGGGCGGTATACCAATCTGATCCACTGTAACTATTTTCTAAAAAAATAACTACTCTAAAAAAATCCTTTCTATAAAAAACAAAATGTCAAATTATTTCTCTAGAAGATACGGTTTATTTTGTCTTAAATAAGACATAGGTAAAGGCTGAAGTTGGGTCCAGGTGTCCAATTGCAGTCCAGGCATCTCTCCATGATGCAGTGGCTTCTTGGCACACTTCTTACGTGACATTTGGTGTGATGTATTATTGTCAGTCTTCATGTAAGCTGCACTCTCATGCTAGCAATGGCATTTCTTCATCTGATTTGGGCACTTGCTGGCTTGAATTTATAGTTGGATTCAGTCACATGGGCTCTATCATTATTCAGTTTTCAGTGCAAGGAGGAAATGGGAGGCCCCCACCAATTTTCATGAAATGTTGAGGAAATTAAATAATCTGCTGGACAAGGGTGACTAAGACATGGATGGAAGCAGACGTAAAGGAACACTCTTTTAGTCTTCTGCAAACTGTATGATTCTATTTGTGTATAAGTTATCACCTTGAATTTAGAAATAAAAATTGATTATATTTCAAAGGGAGCTGTGTGGGAACTTCTTTGAATTTGAGCAAGAGATAGAGCCAAAGAAAAGGGAGTACAGGGCCTTAAGAGGAAACATCCAAGAGAAGAGCATTACTGGGCTGGGGGAGGGCTAACGTTTCTGCCCCCTAGAAGTGTTGCACAGGCGCTCCCCACGGAACCACCGAGTCTTGTTTCCACGACGTGGTCTTTAAGTGAATTGGTCGCTAAGTGAGGAGCTTAAAGGCGGACGTCTTGTGGTGTGTTCTGGTGCCATAGGGTTTGTATTTTTCAGTAGATATTATGCAACACCACATTTATAAATGAAATATGTAGTCTTGTGGGATTGCAAAACCTTCGTGCAGGAAATACTAATAAACTGCGAGAACGAAACACTGAGAAAGGGGTTCCCTTCGCGGGAGAACTGGTCATAAATCCGCACAGTTGTTAAACAGGTAGGTCATTAAGTGGATATATTGGGGCTTGACTCCAGAGTCCGTATGTAATGCTCTGGCACTATTCGTGCCTTCCCAGCTGCTAACACTGTTAACCAGCATAGAGAACCATCCGTGTTTAACATTTCTTCCAGTCTTATTTCCTTTTAGTCCTTGGAGAAAAGCTAGTTAAAGTAAAGGTCATTGCTGTCTTGCAGCTGGGGTGGCCCGGTTGGATGCTGCAATGCCTTGTAAACATGCTAATTCTAACATTGCATATCAGGAGGAATTGAGGAGGGATGGGAGGGTCCTGCCAACTTCTTTCAGAAAAAGGAAGAAGACCTTAAAGGTGGAGCAACGCTGTCCTGTATCCATTCATAAAGGATGCACACAGACTTCAGCAAGGAAGACCCAGAGAGGCCTCCCTGACTGCCTGGGGCATCATCCAGAACTCTGGGCAAATTGCTAGCAAATTCAGGGTCTTACAGACGGCATAGAATAGCGAGGGGACACAATGGTTAATGTGTGGGCTCCTGAGTCAGGTAAGCCTGGGTCTGAACCTAGGCTCTGCCACTTCCTGGCTATGTGGTTTTAGTCAAATTTTGTTACTTCTCCAGAGCCTCTGTTTTCTTCGTCTTGCAAATGGCGATAACAGTATATTACATCCTAAGATTCTTGTGAGGATTAGTGGGGGTGCCTGGAACACTGTGAACTCAATAAATGGTAGCTATTAGGGTTATTTTATTTATTAAGGCACATGTGGTCAAGTTTTATCATGTGACAGAAATAATGAGAGCAGCACTCATAAGACATGGCCTTCCGGACAAAACTGGGAGCCCCCAACACAGAGCCACTCCAAGAGTTCCTTGGAGTGAGTTAGTCAATGTACCCCACGCCCATCAAGCAGTCCAGGACCCCCTGACCCTCCCAGCTCCAATATCCTACCTTGTCCCAAACAACGTGGCAGACACAGTAACTGGTCCCGTGTTGTGACATGATTGGGATTTTTTTCCTTTAAGAGTTTGAGTTAAATACATTCAAGCCTTGTTATTCTTTGGTTACAGAGCATTTGGTTTTGCAAGTTTCATGCCCTCTTGGCGTCAGTTTTCTCCTGTGTTTAAGACCTAAGAGTGAGTGCTGAAAGAGACAGCCGTGGCTGCCGAGGGTGTGGTAGGGTGCCATCGACTCCCATGGCCCTTGTGCCATGAGGCTGGAGGTGTGTCACATTGAACGTGTTGACATCTTCAGTTACTCTGTAAGAGGCTTGGCCAATGCTTCATATTTTGAAGGTGTGGCAAGAAGTAAGCAGCAGAGTTGGCAAAAGAAAATATTATAACCTGAAAGGTGGGACAGGTTAGTCACTAGAGAAGGAGCAAGACTAGGAGGAAAGGAAGGAGAAAAAGACAGGTGAATGAAAGGGGAAGAGAGGAAAATGAAGTCCTGAAAGTAGAAAAGGAAATTGGAGAGAGATGGGGCTTTCTGATGCTGATGACGCTTAAGAATTTGTAGGTAGTGATGATAGTCTAGAAAGTAGGAATAAAATGGTTAGAGAGCCTCGGAGTCATCATGGGGAAGTGACTTCTGAGGCATTATGTGACCCATCACCTCATCTTTATAATTGAAGAAAAGCAGAAAGAAAAAGACATCAAATAGAGAACCTTTTGTCTTCCTATTGGTACAACTAGGGGATTGAATTATGACCTACAAGGCCCTCTCCAAAGTCATATGTACGTATTTTAAGATTTCTTACTTGGTTAGGATACATCACTGTGGTCTGTGTAATGTCCACGAAAGTCCACTTTCTGATGGATGATGTGAATGTGCTTGATTTTCTTAGTTCTCAAAAAGTCAGGATCATAATGCCCTTCAACATTTCAAATAGCTTATACAATGATTGTGTTTTTAAAAAATCGACCAGCCGCCAGGTGTGGCACTAATGCTGAACTTTGGGGAAAGTAAACATTTAGACTAGAACCAGGTCCTAGAACTTTCTGGCATTGCTTTGAGTGATTGCTCTGTTTGCTCGTTGTTAAATTCTATGATATCTGTTTCCTTGGTGTCCAGGTTTTCCATTACATACAGCACATCAGGGGAGACTTGAGAGCCAGCCACAAAACTGATTCCACTGGCCTCTGAGGATGTCTCTGTGTCAAGTAAAAGAGCTGGTTCAGGGTTCACGGGTTCTGGACTGAGGCCTGCCAGGGAGGTATGGCTGGACTCCAGGAATCCTGGGAGGCTCCACCTTTTCTGGAACTCGTTATTCTCATCAGGAGCTTCAGAGGCAAACCTGAAGATGTTTCTCTCAGGTTTGGCTGAAATAGTCTGAGGACTGGGGCCTTGAGGAGGCGTCCCCTTCTCTGAGCAGGACAGGATCAATCCCACAGAGTCCTCCTGCTGCCCAGTGCTGCTTGGCTGAATCCCGGCAAAGTCAGAGCTCTGGATGGAGGCCGTGGAGTCATAGTGATGGTCATCTGACGTGGGCCCTGGTGCCGTGATCAGTACCTCAGGGACCTGTGGCATTTTCGTGGGGGAGGCCTTCACACTGGACTGTGGGGTCAGGCTCTGTAAAGTGCTTGTTCGGCTGGTCTCCCTGATTGTGGACAGTTCTCCCAGGCTGGAGTGCAGCTTGAGGCTCCCCTCTGGGGCACGGTGGGAGCTTCTCAAGGGCACATCCAGCAGATCCTTGGCTGGGCTGAGGTTGCCCTGATGGAAGAACATGGAGCTGTCACTGGCCTGCCTCCCATAGCTTCTGCTCCTGGGGCTGGATGGGTGTTCATGGGCACTCAGGAACCTCTTGACTCTTCTAATCATGGAATGGCGATGGCCATGCTTCTCATAATCCCATAGCCACTCCTCGCCAGGTAAATCGGCCCCAGACAGCCTGAAACATGGAATGACAAAATGTAGACAGAGCAGCTTCAGGGGGCAGAGTCTCAAAGTTAAGGATGAGTTGGGGATTTCTGCATTACCGATTTTGAAATGGGGTGGGGGGAGTATGACTTTGATTTGAATAGTTCAGCAGAAATTCTAAAAGTTTTTGGTCACAGGATCCTTTAAGTTCTTAAAATGTATTGAGTACCCCAGAGAGATTTTTTAATGTGAGTTATAGCTATTTCCATTTACTGTATTAGAAATGATAATCAAGGATTATAAAAAACACAAGAATGTACAAGCACAGATTCCATTAACTGTTAAGTGATGACATCATCCTGTAGCATGCAGTCTCCGGAAAATTCCACTGTATACTCATGAAAGAATGCGAATGAAAAAGGCAAATAACATTCTAGTATTACAAAAATGGTTTTGCTATAGCTAACAGTGCTGTATGGTAGGTAAGGAAGTTGTTAAGACAGGAAATCCTAAGAGTTCTTGTCACAAAGAGAAAAGTTTTTTCCTTTGTTTTTTTCTTTCTTTTCTTTTTACTGTATCTACATGAGAAGGTACATGTCAGCTGAACATATTATGTAATTATTTCACAGTATAAATTAAACTATCATGCTTTATACCGTAAATTTATACAGTGACATATGCAAATTATTTCACAATAAAACTGGAAAAAACAGGTTTGACCTTAAGGACTTGAGTCTTGGGGTCTTAGGTCTTGGAGTTCTGCAGAGGTCTCCAGATTACACTTTGAGAATCACTGATCTACAGACTTGGACATTTAAAAGAAAACTGTAAGTACTTTCTTCCTTATTGCAAATGAAGTAAGGCCATGCTCTCCCAGGACCCATAAAACCCCCAAAACATGAATCATAGCGAAATTCAAGACAGCGCAAATCAGAGTTAGCATTTACTGACCTCCCATACATTAATTCATTTAATTATCACAGCAATAATGGGAGTTGGTATTATTTTTTAAATTAAGCTTATTGGGGAGATACTGCTTAGTAATATGTAAGTTTCAAGTGTAATATATTGCATTGTGCGCTCACCACCCAAAGACTAGTCTCCTGTCATAAATTTGACTCCATTTACCTTTTTCATCCCCCCACCTTTCTGTTGTCTGTGTCTATAAATTTGTTTTGTTCATTTGTTGCTTTCTGTTTTATATCTCATATATGAGTGAAATCATATGGTTCTTGTCCTTTTCTGCCTGACTTATTTTGCTTAGCATGATATTCTCAAGATCCATTCATGTTGTCACAAATGGCCCTATTTCATCCTTTCTTATGGCTGAATAGTGTTCCATTGTATATCAATATGTATCACACTTTTTTATCCAATCATCCACTGAAGGACACTTAGGTTGTTTCTATGTCTTGGCCACTGTATCTAATGCTGCAAGAGCATAGGGGTACATATATCCTTACGAATAAATGTTTTCAAATTTTGGGGGCAGATACCTAGAAAATAGATTGCTGGGTCATATGGTAGCTCTATTCTTAATTTTTTTTGAGGAACCTCCATACTGTTTTCCAAAGTGGCTGTACCAATTTACATTCCCACCAGCTGTGTATAAGGGGTCATTTTTCTCACACCCTCTCCAGCACTTGTTATTATTTGTCTTATTGATAATAGCTGTTCTAAGAGGTGGGAGGTGGTATCTCACTATGATTTCGATTTGGTAATATTATTGTTGTTATTCACATTTTACAGATGACGGACCTGAGGCCCACAGAGATTTGTTAAGGCTATGTAGCTAATCAGGACCAAACCCAGAAGTCTGACTACAAAGCCTTTGTCTTTAATCACTGATGCAAAGCCTGAAGAAGACATGAACTTTGCAGAAAGAAGTTGCATTCCCCTTGTGATTAAGTTTGATGAGTTTGCTTTTGATAAGAATTTTCTGTTGAATTTTTAACATTTAAGACACAAAACAAATAATTCTGCCATTTTTAATCTTCTTCAAGGCTGAAATAAAATGGATAATTGAGATCAACACTAAGTGCAAGGTCTGCTCCTGCCTCTGCTGGCTTTGGGAGTAACAGTGATCGGCCATCCCTGTCCAGTGTTTGTACTGACACCCATGGTGACAAGATGCTTTAATTAGGCCAGGTGCATTTAATGTGACATAAGGAGAAAGTAAGGGCAGCATAATATTAGTATAACCTGAAAGGACAAAGTGAGCAGTCAAAGAAAACATCGTTCCTCGTGTTTATAAATAAAAAATGGGTGATTGAGATGATTTACTGGCTGAATATCCCGGGATAGCATCAGATTACAACCTTGTGCTATTATTCTAAAGTCCCAGCCATGCCCTTGGCTACCAGATAGCCTTCTGGCCCACCCTCCACTGTGCACAGCTCAGATTCTGTTACATTGACTTGAGAAATGCAGAGTCATGCTTCAGTGGCCTTGATGACCCGGCTCTTTGGATTTCATTAGGTCCCATCTCCAGTCACACTTCAGGAACCCATGTAGTTAGGGAGGATACCAGAGCAGCAACAAGCACGGCTGTTCACTGAAATTGCCTCGCTGACGTGCTCTGGGCATCCAAGGTGGAGATGGTACCTCTCTTTATAAGGTAGGCCTCTAGCCTCTATTTGGGATCCTGACCTTTTGTTTGAGATTCGTTTTCCTTAGCTCTTCCTAAACCACACCAACTTGCAAGAATGACCAAATCTTCTTGGAAAAAATGTTTGTATTATTATTACTTCAAGAACCCTAAGGAAAAAAACTTTCTGATATGGTGGATATGTACATTCAACTGCGGCAAGAGGATTAAGGCTCTGGTTCACAAACTGGAGAAAAACAGACCTGTCTGCAAAGAGCAAACTGCATATAGGCCGGTGCTCTTGCTAATGTTCTGATTCACCAACAGACATTGGGCAGAGCTGCCAGTGAGATCCCACTGGACCTTTCTGCCTTGTGAAACTGTGGTGTGGACACAGGAGATTTATTCACTTACCCAACTAAATTCATTGAGCATGTACCATGACCAAATTTGTTCTATTTAGTATTATATAACAATTTCAAAGGAGAGACAGAAGGCATGTATATAAATAGCTAAATTGGAGGCAAAGTAAATTTTTGAGCTGGACTTTTGTCACTGAGTAGGAATCAGACAGGGAGAGAAGGGGCAGAATATTCTAGCTGAAGGAAGTGACTTGAGCAAATAAGGTAGCAGGAAAGTTTAGCGTGTTTGTGAGGAACAGGATAGCTGGAAAGTAGCCTTGGACTGTGTTATGAAGACTCTTATTTGCCAGGTAGAGAGATTTGAACTTTGTCTTAGAGACAATGGGCAGCTCTGGATCATCGTTGAGATTGGAGCACCTAGCTAGAGTTGTGTCATTTGGTAGAAGTGTCCAAGCTGGAGAAGCTACATGGAAGCCACCATTGATGAGTATTGTCAAACAAACAAACAAATGTTTTGGATAAGTAACATGACTTGGGAACTTTCCACACCATTAGTCAGAAACAGGTCTTTGGAAGAACACTTGATGGGGAGGGGGAAAGTTTTATGAATCTCCTGCCGAAGTGATAAAGGAAGCCCTCCAATCTTCATGTTACCAAAGAGCAGTGTGAAACCTCTGCATGATGTATCGAAATCAACTTTCTTCTGAATGAAACCTTCCATGAAGGATTCATTGCCAACACGCAATGCCCGGTTTTTCCCCCCGATAGTCATAGTTCTCAATATGACAGCAGAAACTGTCGAGTAAGCATAAAATAATTTAAGGCTTACAGCATACAAAATAGAACACAATACAGGAAATCCTCACTTGTGTCCTTGATAGATTCAGTGACTTTAAGCTGAATGACAGAAAAGAAAACCAATTTTACCATAGGCTAACTGACATAAACAAGAGTTAAGTTCCTACAGCATCTCATAAATGTTATAATGAAATTATGTTGAACCAAATGATGTTATTCAAGGATCTGCTGTACTTGTAAAAATTATTTATTTCCCAGTTGGGAGGCTTGGATGTACCTTTTAGGTTCTTTTAGACGTTCTCCTTCTTCTTTGATGTTAGAAGTGTGTAGGGGGCGTACAATTCTGAGGCCCAAATACAATACCACTTCAAATGCCCCTAAACAATTACAGCAGAAACATAATATGATAGAATGTCAGCACCCTCATTATATTGCTATATACCAGAGAAGGTCAGCCGAAAATGCTGGGTCTTACATTCTGGAATTCCCTTGCACTGAGAAACGCAGGTAATTAGAGATAGGAGGACACTCATGGAAAGTGCCATGCAGCCATTAGTGTCCCGAAGATGGAATTTGAGAATTGCTTGTGTGGTAAGAAAAATGATTTATTTTAGGAGCTTGCAGATCCAGGATTGCTGCTGCCCAGGCTGACACTAACTAGCTGTGTGACCTTAGGAGAACCATTGAACCTCTCTGTGACGTAGCATTATACTTGGTAAACTGGTGACAAGTTTACCTTACTCTACCTGCCTTACAGGTTGTTTGGGAGTTCAAAAGGATATATATATATCCATCTCTTTCAGTGCCTGGCAAACTTTCAGAGGTGGTTTCTAAATCATCACTGCCTTCTTGCCCATGGTTGGAGGAAATGATAGTGTCTGTCTTAAGGTCACTCCTTTTTCTCTGACCAGAGTGTCCTCTAATAATGTTACTATACCTGTCATCTAACAACTAACACATTAGAAGAGATGACTATTACAGCCATCTAATGGGTGGATGGAAAGGAAATACGAGGATGATAGGAAGCTGGAGGAAGATAGGGCTGATTAGGTGGTGGGACTGCCCTGACCTTACCTCTTGATACTGTGTTTTGTGTCATTTGCAGACATTGCCAGACCCTGCAGTACACATTTATTGCACAATACAAATCACCAATACAGAAATATAGAACAAGTGAGCATGAGAAACGTTGTGCCATGTATTGGGCTATTTTTGAAAGGGAGGAGAAGGATAGATGGGGGAGAGAGAATAGGTTATGCTAGGCCAGTCAGGCTAGTTGGTTATAGTTGAATTGAGAAGGAGGGAGAGCATTATTTCTGTAGGTCAGATTATTGTCTGGATTAATGTCTGTGTTCTTATTTTAATCTCAGGTGTTAAAAGAACAATCGCCCAACATTTCAAAATATGTATTGAGCATCTAACGAAATCATCAGCCCCCCACTCAATGACAAATCTCTGAAGGCACTAGTAGCGGTGATTTAATTAAGGGCTCTTGAAAAGATGCTTGGGCTGTTGAGGGGTGCAGAACACTTTTTGCCTCCTGTTGCTATGACAAAGAGGCACAAGATAAGACCTGCTGAAGATGGCAGCACACTTTCAGACTTCCTGGGGTGTCTGATACAGAAAGACCAAAACAGCCGTAATGACTTCAAAGATCAAATGCATGTCTTTTCAAGCAAACATTTTGCAAAGCAACCCACTTCTCCAGTATGATCAGGTAAATATAGAGTTTCAAAAGATTGAAGGATCCGAGGGCTGTCTGGAAAGTATGCAGCCATGTAACATGAAAAATAGAGCCCTTTATGGCTGGATTTTTTATGGACAAATCTCGTAAAACTGAATGATGCTTGCCTTCCTTTTTCTATGCCACTTTGAAAGTGGTGTTTTGACAATTTAAATTCAAATAATAAGGGGTCATTTCAACAGAATTGAAAAGAGGAATTTAGGAAAATGATATTTAATGTAGTTGTGATTTTTCACATCACATTTATTGTTTGCAAATTGTGTACTCGAATTCAGGCTCCTGCCTCAGAGGGAGCTGATAATGTGCCTGAAAGTCTATCAGCGCAGAGGCTTGATGCACAGAGGAATACTTATTCATGTGCAAGGCAAAATGTACTCTTCAAACCCCCTAGAAGCAAAGCCTATTATTTTTAACCTTCTGTACTACAGAATAACTGCAAAAGCTGTAGTCAAGGATTTATAGGATGTTCAAGGTAACTAGTGAACTGTAATTTGGGAGTTGTGGAGCCAAGTATTGCAAGGAAAATCCACTGGACAGAGGTTGTACCCACTCAGCCCTCCTCTCTGTGCCGGAGGACAGTTTGCAGCTAGTGGAGCATCATGAGAGGTGTGCTGAGCTTAGAAAGTTGTACACAGAGCTGGCGACCCTCCTGCTGCCTCTCTTTTGCCTCTCTGCTAGTTTGAACTAAGTATTATGGCAAATTTGGTTAAAGAATGGGCATATCTAGCTTCACGACACCACTCTGGTTATGCTCACCTGGCCTCCACAGACTGACGCAACAAGAAACTGTGGCCCAAAGTAGGAGTTCACTTGAAGTCCCTTGCCTTTCAATACCTTTCCATACTGTTGTGTTCTCTAGGAGTTTTGTTAGAAAAGGAAAGTAAACCATTTTTACCTCTCATACCATTTAGAAGATAAGAGCACTAATGGTGATTCCCCATGTCAGCATATGAAAGAACCCCTGAATACATTCTAAAATTATAAGCTTAATGCACACTCATCTTTTTGGGAGGTTCTGACTGCCCTTCCTTCCTGGTACATTAAGTGAAAATCAATGTTCCAAGAATACATTTTTGTTGAAGTTAGTGATTTAGAATTCGAGGTACTTTTGGTTGTTTATGACACAGGCATGCAAAGGTATATAGCAGACTATGTATTTTCTTATAAAGCTAAAAATATTTGAATATAGTTGGCTAAGAAAGGATTATTGAACAAGATCTTTCCTTGCTAAAATGCATATTTTGGTATATTTGAACTAATATCACTAAGAATACTTCTGATCTACTCTACAATCCTAAATGCTTTGGGCACATTAAGTACATATACATAACTGTGAAAAAGTAATTATATTATTAATATATATTCTCAGAACTTTTTAAATAAAGCTAGATAAGCAAAAGTCATTATTTCTGGGTAAGTGGTTAGTTTCACAGTAACAGATCTTAAATTTCTCAACTCTCAACTAAAAAGGAACTCATAAAAATTTGAATATTTCTCCTCTTTACTAAATGAGTTCTTAATTGACTTCATAGACCCACTCCTTAAGATCATTATAAATGTGAGGCCATTTTGACATATTCAAATCATGGCAAAAAACCCAATAAAACAGTGCTTTTAAAACTGGATTGCAGTCAAGAGTTCAGATTTTCAACTGGCCATTTTTTCATTCAAAGTGGTCATTTTGAAGTTGATTTAATATGCTGCATAAAAAGATTGGGAGATGGAAATTCAGCACTTGATTAGTGTTAGAAATTATAAACACAGAGTAAACTCACAATTTACCGGTCCCATGGGGAATGGTAGATGCCAGATGAATGTAAGTAGACTCTCTGTTAACCAGAAATCAAGTAACTGGCACTCTTAAGCAACCAGTTGCTTGAGTTCTTTTTAACCGAGAGTCTACTGTAGTTTTAACAAAATCTTTTTGGTCTCAGAGTGGACAGGAACAGATGGGCCTTGTTAAAACTTCCTTTGGATTAAGACATGATGATGATTGGATGTGGTACGGACATTGGTTCCTGCTTCACTAGCTGCACAGGCACCATCTCCCCAACAAGTAGGCAATGTCTCAAGAAAAATCAGCATTGTATCATCAGGAGAAGGACTTATTGGGCTGGCAAAAACAATAGATGTCCTCTAAAGTTGTAAAGATAATTCCCTAAGCATTGAGTTTTCGCTCACGCAATATAATGTTAATACCGAGTAATCCATTTGCCTGCGGCTCAGGGGAAAGGGAAGATAAAAGTAAGGATTATTGTAGCACAGGTGGTTTTGCTGATGATGACTGAGCCACTGAGCTCTGTGCATTAAGATGATGACCAGGTGTCAGCATAGTACAGATGCAAGTGTTTTCTGCTTGATAAACATAAAATCCTTTCCTGGGAGAGAAAGCTTGTTTTCTTATACTATTTACTATGTATGTTCCTAGCATATTTAATTCCGAAATCAAGTTTCCCTTATCTTTTTATACCAACATTTTTGGTTTGTAATCACAATTTCCATGAACCAGAAATTCTAATATCAAGGCAATGCCCTTCAATAACCGAGCAAAAGTACTATTCAAGGGCAACCTGAGAAATTACTCTGCCTCATTTTCCTTTCACATTCAGTACACTATTCATGTCCATATAAAAAGGAAACTCCTTGGAGATAATTCCTTTGTTCTCTATATTCATACCCTTTGGTCCAAAGATGCACACGTGAACCAGCCTTGGCTAATCAGAATATTGAGTCTTCTTGTTGATAGTGATTGGTTCAGGAATGGGCATGTTAGCCAAGCCCAGCCCATCATAGCGAGTCCAGTACATTACTTTTAAGAGCTGGAAAAGAGATGTGTTGAGAAGACAGCTTGCATACCTGGAGCTGCTGGCTGCCATCTTGAAATTTTACCATCAGGAGGAGAGAGCCTACCAGAAACTAGAGCCATTGAAAAAAAAAAAAAGCAGATCTGAGATACAGAGAGAATAATAGTGAGTCCTGGTGACATTCACTGAGCCTCTGGATCCAGCCACACCCAAAGCTAGGCTAATCTCTGGAGGTAACCCAAGAAGTCCTTTTTTGCTTAAGTTAGTTTAAGTTGGTTTTCTATCACAGGTAACCAGAAACGTCTTTACAGTTGTGGAAAGAATTGACACTAATAGGACAGAGAGGGCATTCTTATGAACACTAGCTTCCAAACCCTGTATATTCCTGCAGTGACTTTTCCTGGATTGTGAGGTTCCCCTTCAATGGTCCTCATTCACACAGAAAATCAAGATCAAGTGAGCTTTTGCCTAACAGGTTCTTTGGTCAATTGATTCCAGTGGATTCCAGTTAAATGTCTCATGAAAGCCCCCCCTCTTCATGGGGATCCAAGATGGCACAGAGCAGAGATAAATATTGTACTTGTTTTGTCCCATGAATACATTAAAATTACAACTAAATTGTAGAACAACCGACCAAGAGAATCATCTGAAGTCTAGCTGAACGTAAGTTTTATAACTAAGGATACAAAGAAGCTACTTGAGATGGGTAGAAGGGGCAGAGACATGAAATTGGCTATCTCCAAACCTCTGTGTGGCAGATGAGAGTCAGGAGGGATATCTAGGCCACAGAGATTCTCCTGGGAGGAATGAGGAACCCCATACCCACACCAGGCTTCCCACTTCAGAGTACTGGTGCTAAGAAGAGGAGCCCCACAACATCTGGTTGTAAAAAAACAGTGGGGATTCCTATCACCTGGGTGGGATGGAAGGCTGCGGGAAATCCAGACGTCCTCTGGAAATGCCTGCGCACAGTTTCTGTTACCCAGGGTACTCCCTGGGGATCCAGCAGAGAGATGGTGACTCAGGGGAAAATGGAAGCATACCGGGGGCAGACTGAGGTGTGTGACTTTGGGGTGAGGGCTGGAGGACAGTCACCGTTTTTCCTGAATTGAATCCTCTTCCCATGCAGCTAGCTGTTGGATGCCATCTTTCCTGTGTTGTGCCCTCCCCCTACACAGCCAAGTTAGAATCTGATTGGTTTGGTGAGCTCCATTCGCACTACCCTGCTGATGCACTGGGACCCCACCCTAACCCACTCCACCAATGCCAGAGGCACTTTCTTTAGTGAGCAGCCAGCCCCACCTGCATTTCAGTCTTTCGTGGAAAACTATCAAAGTTTGCAGGCCCCATATGGGTGGCGACTAGCCTCAGTGCACTCTGAGACTTTTGCTAAGTAGTTCCAGGCACAGCACTGGCACCAAACAAGAATATACAGGAGTACCCAGTGCAGGTGACCAGGGAAATTGTGCCAAGGTTCCATAAGCCACCTACTACATAAGACTACCCAGCAATATTGGGAAATGTAGCAAATCTACCTAATATATCATAACAAACATGAGGAGGGATCCAAAATGAGAAAACAAAGAAATACATCCAAAATGAAAGAATAGCAGAAAACTCCAGAAAAAGAACCAAATGAAAAGGAGGCAAACAGCCTACCAAAGACAGAGCTCAAAACAATGGTTATAAGGATGCTCAAGGAACTTGATGAAAACTTCAACACAAAGATAACAGGCATTAAGAAGGACAAAGAAACCACAAAAGAAAACCAGGCAGAAATAAAGTATACAGTAACTGAAATGAAGACTGCAATAGAAGGAATCACCAAACTAGATGAAGCAGAGGCTCAAATCAGTGATTTAGAAGACAAGGTAGCAGAAAGCACCCAATCAAAACAACAAGGAGAATGAAAGATCCAAAAAAAATGAGGATAGTTTAAGATTCCTTTGGGATAACATCAGGCATAACAACATTTGCATCATAGGGGTACCAGGGAAGAAGAGAGACAGCAAGGGATTGAGAACATATTTGAAAAAATAATGACTGCAATCTTCTTTAGCCTCATGAAGGAAATAGACATTTAAGCCCAGGAAGCAATGAGAATCTAAAATAAGATGAACCAGAACAGGCCCACACCGAAACACATTATAATTAAAATGGCAAAGATTAAAGACAAGAAGAGAATCCTAAAAGCAGCAAGAGAAAAGCAAATAATAACTTATAAGGGGGCTCCCATAAGACTATCAGCTGAATTCTCAACAGAAACTTTGCAGGCCACAAAGGATTGACATAAAATATTCAACATGATGTAAAACAAAGATTTATAACCAAGATTACTATGTCCAACAAGGCTAGCATTCAAAATTGAAGAACAGATAAAGAGCTTCCCAGACAAGAAAAAGCTAACGGAGTTCATTACCATGAAACCAGTATTATAGAAATGTTAGAGGGACTTCTTTAAGATGGGGGGGAGGGAGGACCAAAATGACAAAAAATAAAATGTCAATAGCTACATACAATTGCTTTTAATTTAAATAGATTAAAAGTTCCACTCAGACATGGAGGGTGTTGTGCTGAGTGAAGTGTTAGACAGAGAAAGACAGATGCAAGTTGATTTCACTTACATCTAAAGAAGAAAATAAAACAGAAACAAATTCATAGATACAGAAAACATTTGCATAGTTATCAGATAGGAGGGGTGTTGTGGGTATGGGTGATAAAAGGTGAAAGGGCTAATAAGTACAAATTGTTTGTTACAAAGTAGTTATGTGGATGTAGGGTATAGCATAAGGAATATAGTCAACGATATTGTAATAACTGAATAGTATCAGGTGAGTACTAGATTTGAAGGGCTGATGCAAGAAGGGCTGGAGTGATGGGTGAAAAAAAAGAAGAAATTAAGAAGTACAGATTTATAGTTACAAAATAGTCATGGAGATGTAAAGTATAGCATAGGGCATATAGTCAGTAACATTGTAATAATTATTTATGGTGTCAGATGGGTACCAGATTTTTCAGAATGATGACTTTGGAAGTTACGTTATATAAATGTCTCCTCATTATGTTGTACACCTAAACTAATATAATATTGCATGTTAAATGTAATTTAAAAAATTAAAAAAATTAAAAATCCCTCCCCTTTTAGACTTTTGCCTTTGCCCGTGCTCGTCCCTGTCATGCTAATAAATATAGACCATCTTAATTAGAAAAGGTCACTCTGGCAACGGATAACATTTTGCTGCATTCTTTTAAAATTTTTTTCAATGGTAGTTGATATACAATATTATATTAGTTTCAGGTGTACAACATAGTGATTAGACGTTTATATATGTATATGCTTTATGGAGTGATCATCCTGATAAATCCATTACCCAGCTGGCACCATACATAGTTACCACAATATAATTGACTATGATCCCTATGCTGTAGTTCATATCCCTGTGACTATTTTTATAACTGGCAATTTGTACTTCTTAATCCCTTTTTCATATTTTGCTCATTTTACCAACTCCCCTCCGATCTGGCAATCATCAGTTTGTTCTCTGTATCTATGAGTTTGTTTTGGTTTTGTTTGTTTATTCTTTTTTAATTCCACATATAAGTGAAATCATGGTATTTGTTTTAACTTGTCAGACTTATTTCACTTAGTATAATACCCCCAGGTCCATCCATGTTATGAAAATTGGCAAGATTATGGTTTAGTAATATTCCATTGTGTATATGTACCACATCTCCTTTATCCAGTCATCCATCAGTGGACACTTAGGTTGCTTCCATTCTTAAATACTCTATCTCCTGGTTCTATCTCAAGCATTACATTTTATGTCCCAAATTTCCTGGGTTGGAGTTTAATATGAAAAATAGTTTAGCTTTGTTTGATTTTTTTCTGTGAATAATCTGTACTAATTGATAATAATAATAATGTTCTATAGTTATATCTAGAGTGTTTTTATGTTTACAGTCTAATTTAATCTTCTCAATAATCGTTTAGGTTACATATTTTTTCTGAGGTTCTCTAAATTCCTGATTCTATGTTTATGTATTTAGAAATAGAAGAAATATATATTTAATACTTGTTGAAGAACATGGACACTTACATAGGAATGTAAAATTATAATGATTAGAATGAATGTGTATATCAAGATAAAAATCTTGAGATTAAAAAAAATCAGAATCACTTTAACAATCATGCCAAAAACAACTAAATAGACAGAAATGGAGCACAAGTAGCACTTGCAGTCTAAATGAAGTCATCACAATAATTCCCTGACCATCGCGATCAGTGGTGCTGGTCTTTTTCCTTTTACAAGTTAAATCTTCAAATACTTTGTATTAATCAATGATGGCAGTGGAAGAGAAAGTTAAAGCATATTTAATTATCTAAAAATAAATGCTCAGAAAAACATCTGTTAATTTTCAATATTGAGAAGCTGCCAGACATCCATGAAACTGCCACTGCAGAATGGATTACAAAATGCTGCGAAGTACAGACACAAGGCGATGACTGTTCCTGGAGAAAGAGCAGTCTGCTGGGGTGGGGATGAGCTCTCTGGCCTGAAAGAAGCCCTGGACAGGATAGTTCAGGGTCAGCAGTCTATCTAGAAGCAGAGGCAAGTCTAGTCTGGCACAGGCAGCCTTCTCTAAGGTGTTCTTGAGGACAAAAGTTAAATCTGCTGGCTCCTAAATTGTTGTATTTGTCACAACTTCTGAAGTTCTCCTTGGTCATTTGTTTTCTTTGGGTCCTGAAGGTCTTTAGCCTCAAAGGCCTCTGGAGGAGGAACATCACAAACCACCCTTTTCGAGGATTGGAAGACCCTGGCCAAGCAAGAGTAAAGCTTTATAGAATAGAAAATTGATGCTAGATATCCTGATAGTAGGGAAAGAGAAGACCTGAATACTGTTAGGGGAAGGAAGAGAAAGGTCACTGGTGGCAAACACAGGATACACAGATCTGCTTAGAGCTGGCCTCACGGAACAGAGAGGCTAAAAGTTGTAAGAAAAATTCCACTGAAGTTTTCCCTTCTAAGATGTTTTTCGAGGGGTTCTTCTTACTTTCTAAGTTGGTCCACACTCTTCCCTTTAAGTTATTTGGAAACTGGTATCTGTCTTCAACAAATACACTTAAATTCCTCCACATTCACACATTTCTCCAAAATCAAATACATTATCAGATTTAATAAAATTATGCAAAAACTGTGCATGATTTACTTCAGGCCTCAGCTCATTTATTTAAAGCTCATATTGCATAGGGACAGATTGTTTTGTTGAAACCACAGAATGGAGATCGACTTGTATACTAAACATAGTTGGATTGAATGATAATTTTAGGAAAAACTTTTGATGAAAATCATCTCATTTGTTAAGATTTGCTTGTCTCTAGGTAGTCTTGACACAATGCCTAACACGGTACTGGTTCAATAAATATCTGTTGAAAATATTTTTAATTATGACAGTCATAATTAAATAATAAATAGCTACATAAATAATTAAACCACTCTTCAAATTGGAAAGAAAAAAAGATGGTAATTTTACAACTATTGGAAAAGTTTGCTGTGGTATAAAAGCAAGGTAAAATGCAATTACTCCAAAACAAATACTCTTGAGCACACACACTACACACATGTGCACCCACACATGCATGCATGTGCACCCACACACCAGATTTAAAGCAGAAACTCTCTTTACTTTATAACTTCCTTTACCATATTAATTATATCTGAAATTTGAGAAGGTTATCATTATAAGATAATAATTGAGACTTGTAATGAAAGTAACTTTAAGACCAGGGCAAAACAGATTAGACTTACTTATTATCTAAATATTGATGATTTTTTTTTTAAAAGCACTTACCCCATTTGAACTGTCGAGCCTAGAAATGAGGGTATGCAGTAGTCAGCTGCTGCCAGGGTATATGGTGGTCGAGCAGCAGAATCGTCCCAGTAAATGTCTTTCTTCATCTTAGGTAAGCTCATGTGCATTTCATCCACAGCTAAAAGAGAGACCTAACATCATTGTTCCAGTGTTAGAATGATTCAGATGTGAGTCGTATGAAGAAAGACAGTAAGTTCCAGAGGGTGGGTGGAATTTGGAGTGGGATGAACACAGCCAAAATGAGTGAATATATTATACAAATGTCTATACTTCGTATTTGCTGCAACCAGGGCTGCTGCAGAGAGTTGCATGTGCTGGTTACTGCACAAGAGCACTTGGAATGGGGGTAAGTGGGGTGTAAGACTGCCCAGACTAAGTTCATCGTGCCACATGCCTTAGGATCCTGCATCTTACCTAAAGGCAGGAGAGGCACCTTTTTCTTCTTCACTCAAACTTACCATATTTTCTAGTGGCTATCCTGACAGCAACCACATAAACCAGATATTATAGGATGCTGAAAATTCTCAATATCCTATTCTGGTGATCTGATACCATTTCTTCTGTGTCCCAAGTTTTTGTTTGTTGGTTTGGAAAAGTGTATCAACAAACCTATACTGCCTGGGGCCATAGTGGTCTCTCCTTTGACTTTGACAAACTGATCCATAAATAAATTATTAATCTTCTGGGAATCCAATTTTTACAAAGACTAAGTGGCTTAGGCCTCATGCTTCCTCTGTAGCAGACTGATAATGCGATTGTTGGAGGAGGTGATGGAGAGGCCATGACCGTCAGCTGACCCACAAGTGGGACCTGGGCAATTGGCTCCTCATCCCCTTCCCCTGTCCACCTTTCTCACAGTGGGACCCATTTCGATACAAGGGATACAAGATTGAGAGAGCAATGTGTTGTTGAGAACATCTAGATGGTCTACATGACTGAAAGCCTCTATATAAACTATATATAAGCTTCAGGAAGGCGGGTGCAGAGGTTTACTCATCCTGTGGTCACTCAAGACAAGGCTTTTATGTAAGTTCCCTTTGCTTATTAAAACTGCCACCACCCTATCTGGGGTGGCCTGCTTCTTTCTTCCATCTCACCTTGCCCTCCATGTACAGGGCCAGTTTGCAAACTGAGCGATCTATGGTGAAATAGTCAAACTTATTTAAGAGCTGAGTAAGGGCTTGAAACAGATACTTGTAGACAATCTGAAGACCTTTTCTTAGTCTGTGGTTCTCAACATAGAGAATGGTCCGAGGAGAGTCTTGCCTAAAAGGAAAATTCTTTCATGCTGGTTCTTCATGACAAATCTCTCTGGAATAATGCTTCAGAGTAAGAGCCCTGAGTTCTACTTGCTGTAATTCAGGCTGAGTGTGGTTCATACTCGCAGTGTCCAGCTGCTGGACATCTGACTACAGGGACCTACAGGATGTGAGTTTGGGAACTCATACCGGATTGTGTATGGCTGCCATTTTATGTCACTCTCAACCTCTCTGAGTGGCAATGGAAAACAGATTAAAGAATGAATTAAAATATTGCTCTATACTGAAATGGAAGAGTCTGGGTAACACTAATAAAGAAACTTACAAAGGAAACTGGCTTGAAATTCTACTGAAAAGAAGTTAAATTTCACTGGAACTGAGATTTAGGACCTGTGAAGGTCCAAAAGGACCCAAGAAAACATACTGAAGAGCCAAACCTCCTTTATTTGTATATAAAACTCCGAAGTTCGGGGGCCAGCATTCAAAGTCTGTTTAGATTTGCAACATCACAAGTGATTATTAATGTTTATAAAGGAAAGAAAAGCTCCTCCAACCTGCAAATTTCTGTCAATGCACCAGTTCGTTTCAAAATCATCATCATCTTCTCCAAAAGGGTTGATAAGCTGCTCAGCTACCTGCAGTGGAGAGCAGAGAATGTATCAGTCATGACGCTTGTGAGGACTAAGAATGGAGATTGAAGATAATTCTGTTTCACTCTCTGCTTTCGTTGGTCAACTTCATAGTATGAAGCCTAGAAGGGAGTGGATTGTTCCACAAACACAGATATTTATCAGCAAGTGCGATTCAACTCTCAGACTGTGAATGATGCACCTGCACGGGTGGGCTCTCCAGTAGACCTGCCTGTTCAGCTGGTGACGATACAGGCCCTATCCAGGAGGAGCCATGTACTGTTTAGGAGCCAAATAATTGATTTCCAGTACAAATCAAACCAGTGAGTATTGAAGGAATAATGATGATGTGCAAGGCACTGCACTAGGCACTTGGAGGGATACGAAGCCTGTGTTCTCAAGGAGTTTACCAAGGCCTAGGTGACAAGACAAAATATAAGCATGGGGAAAGTTAAACAGCAAAGAAAGACTTAAAACACAATTAAAAATAATACAAAGAGCTTTCACAATTATTGGTCATAAGTGCTAAATGAAGGAGCCAAAGAGCTAGTAAGTCATAAAAGCTGGGATTTGTCTTAGTTTTACTGTGAAGGATTTACTGTTATTTTGTATGTTAGTTTTCCAACTGGGAAAATTTAGGTAGTTTCTTACCATATATCTTTTAGTAGTTGGTTAATATTAGATGTGCTTATATGTTCCTGGATTGAATAACCTTTTGGATGATTTATATGCCAAATAGAGTTCACTTGTTATTCTCATTTTTAAATAATTCCCTTTGATTTCTATTACTTGGAAGTGCATATGGGTGTGTGAGTGTGTGTGTGTGTGTGTGTGTGTGTGTGTGTGACTTTTTATTGGGCATAGATGGAAAAAAACGAGTGTATAAATGAAAGGCACCATTGATTAGTTTACTTTTTTCTCTAATGAGAAATTAGAGCTATTAGTCTGTTACTCTTTCTCTATCTTACATGATAGAGAAAGAATAACAGATACGTAAGAATTACTGTGTTCTGAGTAAAAATGTTTTGTAAAGGATATGCCTTTACTCTTAGGAACATAATTGGAAATGCCCACATAATTTATGTTTCCTGGTTAAGATTCAAACTAACGGAAGTAAAGGCATCTGCAGAGAAAATGCTGCTGAAACCAGAAGACCTCCATAGTACACTTCAACATGTGGCTGTTTGGAAAGTCCAACCATTGGAAATTCTATATTATTAGTCATCTGAAACTGTCATTAGCTTTCAATTAATCTATTGTAGCCCTTGTCTCCAATTATTTTGCCATCACGTACTATACCATTCTCCTTTGGAAGTTCCCAAAAGAGATGGGAGAATCAGACCTCTGATACTTACACATACCTCTAGGGAGGGCGAGGGAAGGGGGATGATGGTGGTGGTGGTGGGAGCAAATACAATTCTGTACTGATGGTTGGACAAGTCGTCCTCACTTCTCACCTGTTTTTATTTTCCTGGCAAACCAAATGTTGTTATTAGTCCTGGTGTTTCTGGTTTTGATTTCGATGAATTCTTTTCTGAGTCTCAGTTCTGGTTTTGAAGATGGGATGCATTTAATGTTGTGGGACAGCTAGTGGGATTTCAGGGAATCACAGCTATTTAGAGTTGAGCAGAACCACGATAATAATGCAATATTAATGCTTAACTCATATATAGGACCTCATATTTATTCTGCCTCGTTGCTTATTGTGTTATAAAATATCAATGCAGTTACAGTCATTACTTTAGTTACATTATTGTAATCCTAATGGGAGTGCACAAAGACTTAAAAAAATCAATAGCCATAAAAGCGTATTCTTATATCCCTTTTGCATAAATGAGCTGCTTCAGGTAGCCATACTATGGTACTCACCACATTCTTGATACTTTAATACCTGGTTGAAAATTAATAACATCTTGGAGCTATTAAATGTTAAATCTACCTTTGACTTACTCAGAAATGATTTACTAGACTCAGTGGAGGATTAGCGTGCAGAGTTTGGAACATGACAGAGATCAAAGAGTGTGTCTTAGGGCACTGACACAGTTGGCTACCTTGAGCCATCCTGCATAGAAGAAGAATTGTAGGAGAGTAAAGATTGGAATGTAAAGATCCAACTCATGCCCCGCGTAGCCTTCTGTGGGATCCAGAAACTGGCGTCCGATGAGGCACGCCAAGAAGAAGGTGTAGACAGCCAGAGTGACAACCTAGAATGGAAAGAAACCCAAGTGAGAGCCCAGCGCGGGCTGCCCACAGCAAGGGCTGGAGTGGGCAGGCGGAGGGCATAGCGTGCGCACGGACCCCATACCTGGGTGTAAACCAGTGGGATCCCGACCCAGTCGTAACCGAATAGGAGACTGCACCAAGAGCGGTACCGGTTCATCTCCTGGCCAGACACAGAAACAAGACAATTCAGTAAAAGGAGGGGTGTGGTGATAAACATTAACTAAGATTCAGAATATGGCCACATCTGTCATGACTGTCCCTAAAATGATGGGGCTGACTTTGTAAGGCCGGTAAATGGGTCCCAAAAGGAAAGTTCTGAAAATGCCTAGCAATGCACATCATTCAGTAATGTACAAAAAGGAGTGCATTTGAACATATATTTATTACAATATACAGATAAATTTATTATATGTAAATATATATTAATACATTGTTATATGTTTATATAATTATATATCTATATATTATAAATCACAACTTATAGAACTATCTCCTAATCTATTGAATCTGTAATTTCCAACATGACCTTGGTCCAAAGTGGTGATGGGAAAGCATTAATATTTTAAATAGGTAATTTTTAACCATTTTGGTAAATTACATGAAGAGCAGATTTTTTTGTTTATTTCTCTCTTTTGAAACATGCTTACTATAGATCTTAGAGAAAGAAATAAATCCATCCTAAACATCCCCTTCCCCAATGAGGTTGCTTATATTGACAGAAAATCTATATTTCTATGGAGCAGGACAGACTGGGGTCCATTGATTTTTTTTCCCCTCTGTCGCTCCTAAGTTATTACCTGAGACTGGGAAGAAGAGTTCATAATCATTTGAAAGCTATCCTTAAATCATTCACTCCTTTTAGCCTAATCCAGGCAGGAGACTGTCAGGGCACAAATCTATCCAGTCCTTACATTAATTTGCTTTGCAGATGAATTGAGGGTTATATCGTTGAATGAAAACACAATTTTGTTTCCTGGAACATCTGAGAAGCTGGCTTAACCTTGGGCTATTCCAATTTTGGGGAACTGACTAGGGAGGTTTATTTCTACTTCCAGTTTTATCCTATGATCCTGGAGCCGGGGAGGCAAATATGCCACATGAGCGCCTCATCTTTCAGAGCCCGTGGCAGACATTGCTAATCAATCAAGGAGCACTTTCTCACAGAGCGTGTTACAAGCCCATCTATATCTGTTTAAAACAGAGCTTCCAAGCAACCACTGCCAGTCAGTCTGAGTTAGAACCTGGGTGCTGTCCGTGTCCTGGGTGTTGAGGGTTCTGATCCCAGCCCAGTCTTTCCGGTTCCTTTGGAACCAGAATTGAACAAAGGGGATTCGCCCTGGTCTGACCTGTCTCATCCAAGTCCCTCTTGGTCTCTGATTAGCATCTTTTCCTGACAATTTTTGAAGTACTTACAGTCATCAATGATTGCAGGTCAACACTGTCTCTAATTCTACCTTCCTTCCGGGCTTTAGCTGCCAGATTTCCAAACCAGACGAATGGAACCCAGTATTTCAGGTGAGGGGATTTGAGGTGGTCAAATAATTTTCTTTCATCTGCTGTCATAAAACCTTTACACAAAATAAAAATAGCTGGATTATACAGACTTTGTTTAGCACCAATACATTACCATAACTATTTCAGTGTCTACTATGTGAGCATGTCATGGAGGAACATTAAAGAAATACAAAGTTTCCTACCTCAAGTAGTTGATACTTACGTTACAGATGTGTATGCACAAGCACAAACATACAAACACACACATGCATGGTGCATGAACACACAAGTTATATATCAATATATGAAGCAATGCGTGTTGGCAATCCGAATAGACATGGCCAGTGGAAAGTAAGGAGACAGCAAATGTGGACTACAGTATCTGGGAACATTTCTACTTTAGGTTTTGATTTATTCATCTAAAATTGAGAATAAGAATATTTAGAATCGTTACCATTAAAAGAATAAAAGATGATCATGTACACAAAGCACTTCCTGTAGTGTGGAACACATGAATCACATGACTTCTCCTGACCACTCGCTTCACCTCGTTGGTGAAGACTGCCTTGATTCCTTCCCTGGGATATCTCTCCTTCAAAGCTCCCCCAATGAGGCTCTCTTTTGTCTTGTATTATGTTATACATAAATGTTTCCCCTGCTAAGCATGTTTGGAAAGGCAAAGAGCACATTATTTTCATAGTCCTCACAACTTTGCATATACTTTAAAAGTGCTTCTTTAATTTTGGGGTCTGTGTGTGTATGTGTGTATGTGTCGGTGTGCGTATAACGCAATTTGCTTGAGTTTGCAGTGAACTCTCTAAGCCTCAGGTTTTTCATGAGTAAAAGAGAGATGATACTATGTCCTGCACAGGGATGTTGTAGAACGACCAGAGATGATGAACACATGTCAAGAGATTAACACGATGATTAGCACACACTTAATACTCAGTAAGTGCTGAGGCCCAATATAGTATATTAAACGTTAGCTGTCCACCCCTTCCCACCTGTACACGAAGGAAAGGTGAAATTTGAATAACAGGAGCAACAATGTAGCAGTTTTATTTAATAAATAAGCATTTATTGAATGTCTAATATGTACCAGGTTTTGTTCATACACAGATTCACTTAAAAAACTCACAGTTTATACGTGACCTTTTATTTTTTAAAGAATATGATTGTGTAATTCAAATGATCTACAAATCCAAAAGGGCCAGAGGAAAATTAATGGGAAAGTGAGTCACATTTTCCCAGCCACACAGCTTCCCTCTCAGAAGGAAATCACTACATCCAGTTTATTGTGTATATTTTCAGAGAAATATTATGAATTTCATGCAGGCCTAATTTTTAAAAACATGAATGGTTTTATGCTACATACATATCTACTTTTTGCTTCTGTGTTCAGTTATGTCTTGGAGATATTTTTTATTAATATATGTATGGAGAGAAGCATCATTCTTCTTTATGACTGCATTCTAGTTCATTGTACATAATATTTTATTTTAATTAGCTCTCTTTTGAATAGACATTTAAATTGTTCTAAAATTTTTGCTGTTAAAAATAATGTTACATTGACTATCTTTGTACTTATCCTTTCACTTTTCATTTGAAGTAGACTTTTATTTTTTTATTTTATTTTTTTTTTGAAGTAGACTTTTAAATGTTCATCATAATTTAGTATTATTAACATTTTCTGTATTAGTTTATTTGTAAAAGTGATTTTTCTGAGATATTAATTTTAGGGTACTTTCATCTTAGAAATACCATCACTTGTGTATAAAATTCTGATAACACATGCAGATGAAAATCAACTTTTGCCCTAATGTAACACATTTAATGTCCTTAAGCATCTTTATCAGTTTCATGAATCTGATTATCCTGCTTCATTCAAGTAATCCTCTCTTCTTACCGCGCAGACTCTGTTTATTTAAGAGGTGCTGCTATAACAGAAAAGAAGTCAAAGGAGAAGTGAGACATATTCATTTTGAGAGTCACCAATTCATAGAGCTTTGGAGTTACCTAGATTTTTTATAAGATCTAGCTAGGCCAGTGTGCTTGAGCTTGAGGTCCATAAAACATGGGCATCGGTATCCTGTGTGACCCCTACTATACACGGAGAGGACTGGGTCTCACCTTCACCTGCTAAATTACTCCATAGGGCAGGACTTCTCCACTCATGTAGGTACTTTTAGAAAATACCAATGCCTTGGCCTTATCCCCAGAGACTCTGATTCAATTGGTCTAGAGTGAGGTCCAAGCATCAGGATTCTTTTCAGTTTTCCTGGGTGACAATGGGATTGGGTTCAGGCAGTTGCATGTTTTCCAAGCTCTGTAGGAAATTCTGATACACAGTAGTGTTTGAAAATCACTGCCCTACTGAATGAAGATTCTTTTTATTCATATTGGAAATAAGCAGAGTAAGAACTACAAAGCCAGTATTTATTAACAGGAGATGAGTTTTAGATAATAGATTATTTATATTAGCTTAGAAGTGTTCTGCTCATGCCTGGGGAATTGGACTCTCTCTGGAGGTCAAAAATAAAAATGAGCTTGGGAAATTCTTTTCTTATTTCTCAGTGCATTTCAAAGTTGTTGCATGATCTAGATAATCGTGTTTTTAAAAGACTTGTGGAATATGATTAATTCTTATTATCAGAAGTTAATAGATAAACTTGACCTATTTTGGCTCTACGCTTAACCAGTCAGACTTAACCTGAAAACCTATTCTCAGACACTGCATGTTAATTATCTAACAATTACATTATTGGGATTTATATTGCCATTTTTAAAAATGATCCCATTTGCATACTGGCTGCAATCTTTGTCATTTGACCAAGGAATAACTTTACCTCTAGTTATTTTTTATTTAAGAGAATAGATCGAATTGTGCTGGCAAGTCCTCTCTTGGCTTCTCAGCTGAAAGCAAATATGCAGAGTGAGGATTTATTTACTCCTAACACCAAAGCTACAGTTAGGTCCTTCCCACCTCCCCGTCTAGCACACCCACCAACTAGAAGGGGACATGCAAAGCAAGGGAAGTTGGTGGTTTTCACTCTTCAGCCAAAATTTATCGAGTATTTTTCTAGGTGCTATGAAAGGTGAATGATGAACCAGACACTAATATGTCCTCCAAGGCTGTGTAGGCAGAACCACTTTCGTTGTTCCTTGCAGGGTCACATCTTATCCAAAATAACAGCATTTTTGGAAATGGAGGTTTTGGTCAATTAAAAGAAAATCTCTAGATTGTTGGTCAAATCAACTCAAAGGTGTTATGAAATGAATGGTTGTCCTCATCAGTGCTTCAGGTTATTTTAACCAGAGTCTGATGATCTTTTTCAGAATGTGGTCATTGTCTTGGCTGACCAGACTTATCATTTTAAATGGGACAGAAAACAACGGCCCTGTCCTGTTTCATACGGTACGTGTGGTCAGCCTAGTCTCACTGGGCTAACTTCAAGGTGTCAGAAGGCTGACCACACATCCATTTGGAATGGGACAGTACCCTTGTTTTCTATCCCATTTGAAATGGGATGTCTTGTCAGCCTATCATTATCCTCATCTCTCAGACTATTTTAACCACAGGTATTGATTTGCTACAGTTTGGCAGCAGTATCAGCTGGCTGGTCCTCACACTACCCTGTCTCCTTCACAAGTCTGTCTTCATGCCATGGTCCCTCAGGCCCTATCCATACCCCTGACATTGCTATTTTATTTTGCCATTGCATCTGCCTAGACTTTCTATGACTGTATCTTTTCCTTCTAGCTTTCTGGCTGGTTCAGCTCTGCTCAGCAATTTTCCTACCACTTATCCCAAAGAACTCTCCTCAATATTTCAAATCAAAGTATATATATACAAGGGCTATCTGGAGAGTACCCAGCCATGTAATATAAAAAACAGAGGCATCTATGGCTGGATTTTTTGTGGAAAGCACACACACACACACACACACACACACACACACACACATAATGTGTGTGTGTGTGTGTGTGTGTATGAGGTTGGACAATTAATTTTGCCAAGGTCATGACACCTTACTAAGTTGCTTGTACAGTGCTGCCAATGTAAGCACATGGTGGCAAGTTCGTGAATTTAATTGTCAGATTGTGGGTATGGTGACAGCTCTGATGGCCATTCCAGAAAGAGTTCCGAAACTGCTTTGAAGGGTGGATTAGGTACTGATGTCATGACATAGCCTCCCAAGGGGAGTAGTTTGAAGGTGACCATAGTAGCACTTTTTCTAGAATGAGTTTACAAAATTAATTGTCCAACTTCATATATATATATATATATATATATATATATATATATATATATATATGTATACACACACACAGAGACACACACACACACGTGTGCATGTGTGTGTGTATGCATGTGTCTCTCTGTGTGTATATGCATGTGTGTGTGTGTATGCGTGTGTGTGTGTATGTGTCTCTGTGTGTGTGTATGCATATGTGTGTGTGTGTGTGTGTGTGTGTACACTCATGCAACCAGCACTCTCAAGAAACTGGCAAAATCTCAAGCCATGGGTCTGTTGCTTGAGTTTCAGTTAACAGAGAGCCTACTTACATTTATCCGGCATATACCAGTCAGTATGGTGCTGGTTAACTGAGAGTCTACTTTATACATATGTATATGTGTGTACACACACACATATGCATATGTATGTTTGTATTTACTTGCAACTTGAATTGTGGTTTGCTGGAGTAGGATCTGCTACTTTAAGGCAAAATTTGATGGCCCTCAAGCCAAGGGACCAATTAAGTCTGTTGGTAAAGAATATTCCACTCATCATACATTTCATGTTCTGCATAGTTTATCTGTTCTTTTCTCAATTGAAGTTGCAGCAGATTTTGTGCCTCTAAAGCAGCCTGTGCAAATTAAGCTCTATTAGCAGAAGGAACAACCCTGCGTCTCAAACTTGAAGGCAGTTCTCTCTGAAAGTTGTGCATTCAGCACCTGAGCCCTTCTCAGGGAGATGACTTTTTACAAGAAGATGGCAACACGCCTGACTCACTTTAATCTTTGTGTTTTCCAAATGAATGGAATTAAGCCACCAGATTCAACTACAGCTGTCCTTTAAATTCAATCGTAGAGGCTTAGCAATCCCAACTGGGAAAATCAACTGGAGGCAAAATGAGATTGAGAGAGAAATGGGATCATGTTGTGCAGGCACTGTGTAGGGCAATATGCCAGACATTTTTATCTTTAACCACAGTAAGATACATGTGCTTCACAAAACAATTATTGGCTCTTTTACGTGAAGTGCTCTCTGATATTTTCTGTTATATTCTATTCTATGCTAATTCTCTTCTGTTCTGTTCCATTTTGTTTTGTTCTGATCCATTCTGTTTCGTTCTGTTCTGTTCCATTCCATTTCATTCCATTAAAATTGCTGGTTGCAAGCTATTAAAATGATTTAAGAACCCAATAAGTTACAATCCACAGTGTGAAAAGCATGAAACAGAACATGATTGAGTAAAATCAGTTTCTGGGGTAGCAATGCTGAACAGAGACAAGACAATGTCTCTGACTTCCTGATGTGAGCAAAACATCTCTAGTCAGCCACATTCTTGTCCCTACAATAGTATCCCATTTGGTGGTTCACTGTCTCCTATGACACACAAGAAATATACAGAAAATTGGTACTTTCATAACTCCTCCCCGGGCCTGGTGGCCAAGAATTTCATTTGGCCTCAGTGAATATATCTGAGGTGATTTGCAGGTAAAGTTGGAGGAGTTAATAAATGTTCCCTAGTGCAGTGGTTCCTAAACTTTACATATTAGAATGGTCTGGGAAACTTTAAAAAATCACTGATACACCCAATTCCCAGTGAATCCTAATGTCTGGGGAAAAGAGCCAGACAGCAGTATTTTTAAAATATCCCTAGTGATTCCAACTTACAACAAAGTTGGGCCACAATGACCTTCGTGTATGGAATCACTCAATAAACTGGCCATTTTAGCATTTTTGTCTGGGTCAAAAACATCTTGTGATACTTCTGGGGAGCTTGTTTAAAATGTGGATTTCCAGCTCCAAACTGTGGAGATTCTGATTCTGTAGGTTGCCTGGGAAACTGCAATTGAAATAAGTATCCTTGTTTATTCAGCAAGTGTGGTCTCTGATCATACTTTGAGAAACACTGAGTAGATAGCCTTGATTTAATTCCTAAAATAGAACTGTGGGGAGCCATCGAACAGTGAGCAGCTGAGACTGCCCGGCCATGGCACTAACTCAAGGAGGGCTGGTTCTGCTATGCACTGCCTCTCCTACGTAATGCAAGTTTACAAAGGGGAGTCAAGTTTTACACACAGGATGACATTCTGTCCGTCTGGGCTCATCATGTGAGACTATAGGGTAACTGACTCAGCCTGTAGAAGTTCAGCCAACAGAGGAAAGACTGGCACAGTTGTGAATACCACTGTTCCCTTGATCATCTCTCCTATAACACAGAGCAGTTGGAGATTTCAAAGAGATCAAGGATTCCCAGAGCCATGACATGCATCAGGAAAATCTTTAACAGGAGATCTCAAGGACAAGGCAGAAAATCAGTATACAAAATCCATTTGGTTTTACTTAGTGAAAGAAGATCACAGATGAAATGATCTAAATATGCCAGAAACTAGAATGGGGCTAGCCTTCCAACCAGTGCCTCTAAAGTTAGAATTTTTATCTCAATAACCACTTGACAGTTGGGAGCTTGCTTAGTTGTATTAATGTCTGTTAACTATAAGCATTGATAGAAATTCCTGTGGGCTCTCCTCAAGCTCTCTCTAGTCATAGAAAAAGCTCAAGGAACTTCAGGTAAGATTCCAGGGCTTTAAGAAAACTATAGGGTATCCTTTCCTCAAATTTTACTATCGTCTCACCATTCTTATGGCCTACAAAGCACAGAAGAAAATTACTTTAGAGAAACAAGTGCAGTATAGAGATATGGAATTAGCTGTAAATAACAGTTGTGTTTGTCTCTGAAAATGATTCATGTAAGAAAAGATTTGTAATAATTTTTACTGATCCTTGAGGACAGGGTCGTATCTGTTCTTGCTTACAGCTATGTTCCAGTGCTCTGGACAGTGCCTGGCATATAGTATATACTCAATAAATCTTTGTTGAATAAGCAAACGCATAGGATAGATTTAGCAACAGCTTTAGTATTTTTTTTAGAGGAATGTATATAATTTCCCATTGTCTATTTTTATGCTTTGGTGATTAATTTTAAAGATAAATATTTTCTTCTGATTTCTGTGAAACACTAAATAAAATGTTTCAATTCAGAGCCATACATAATGTAAGCACCTAATTAAGGCCATCACTTGAATCAGCAAAGATCTGGCCTTGTGCACTTGACCTGACTTAGATGAGTGGCATCTTTCAGGGTAGGTGATTAGAATTATGAGATTTTTCCAGAGTATGTTTGTAGCAAATAGGCAAAATAACAGAGACTACATTGTCATTTCCCTGGTAAATAACTATTTGATAACAGACTACCAGTTCATGGAATTTTCAGCATAATAGACATTATTTAGCATTCAATTGTTACATTTCTATTTTCATGTGAGTGAAGATAAAAAAAAATTATTTTTAAATTGAAAAATTTAACCTGTAACATCAAAGTATATGTACTTTCCCATTCATATGCATTTTGGTCATTTTAATTTTCCAGAATAATGTCACATGACTAAAGTAAAAGCAAAAAAAGTTCAAGGATTAGGAGGTGGATGACCTAGCTCATCTGGCTTGAATCAAGTGGTTGCCAGATGCTTCAGAAGGAGATGCTGGCGATCCCCATCTCTGCTGTTCTATTCATTACCCCCAGGCCAGCCCTGAATCTTTGTTGCAGGGATCCTCCATCGCTAGCCATCCTGCCTTCCTCCTGATTTGCTTTGAATATGAAGGTGACGCTCAGAGGTTGAGATTTGCTTTGAGAATTGGGCCTAGCATATGGTTCCTGCCAGCAGGCACTCTCTTCGTTCCAAGGATGTGTCAGGACCAGAGAAATATCATTTTTATTCATCCTAGAAAACTTTTCCTCTCACTCATCAACTTGGGATGGCTCAAACCTTTCTCATTTATTCTTATGCCTTTCTTCAGAGGTTGTAATTCTTACTGCATTTGATCCTATAGACATTAGGAGAAGAAAACTAGTTATCAAGTGGTGTTTTCAATTTGGTTATTATAAAGTAGTACTCAACTTTTAAATTTGGAGGAGGTAAGGCAATTAATTTTTTAAAGTTTCTACTGGTTTTATATCATAATACATATATCTGTGCATTTGCCAGGCCATTAATAACCTGAATCCTTAACCAACTCACTGCACACCATTACTTATTCATATCTAAACCCCAAACAACATCCTTTACACCCCTCCTTCTTTATTTCCACCTTGACTTTCCCAACCTTCTGGTCATTTAGGTCAACAAGACTTGGATTATCACATCAAGTGAGTCTTCTAAAGTGACCAAAGGGCTATGTTATACTTTTGTACTAGATGATTTCATTATTAATAGCAAGAACTCATGTAAAATTTACCATGTGCCAGGTATTGTTCTAAACATTTTGCAAATGTTAACTTATTTAATCCTCACAAGAAACCGATGAGGAAGAAGAAATGGGTGGTATTATAAATTATAATAAACTCATCTTTTGGATGAGAAAACTGAAGCATGGAAAGGTTAAGTAACTCACACAGGCCACGCAGGTAGTGAGCAGTGAAATAAGCATTCGAACTCACAGTCTGTGTTCTTATTCACTCTCTCAACTGCCCATCTAAGAAGGCAAAACTAAACCAAACAAAAACAAATAAACAAATCCTCCAAAGACAAACATAAGTAAATGTTTTTCTGTAAAAAACAAAGCCATTTTTAAGGACATTTCAGAGAAGGAGAATAGATACAGCAACCTAACTTGAGACCATACTCGATATAAAGGCAGAATCACTTAAGGATTCTTACATCTTCTATATGTTTATTAATATACTCCAATACACAATTTGATGTATTAACAGTCCAGCACAACCACCGATATATAGTCAGCCAAGAATTAATCCTCATCCCAATGTAAGTTAGTTTAACAGCTTTTTTGCTATATATTAACACACTAAAGAGAACCATCCTTCCAACATGATTTGTACTCAGCACAGTGTGCCTGGGAGCCCAGCAGAATAATTGCATCTACTCTGAGGAGGAGAGACTCCAGACCCACACTGCAGCAGCCTTTACTGCCCTCTCAGGGTCTGCCTAGAGGAAAGCCCACATTGCTGGTTCTTAGCAGAATCTACTTACATTTGGGGGACAGCACTAACTTAGCATTTGTGAGCCTGAGTTGTAATTGTGTGCTGTGTGACCAGGGCAGGTCCTAATCTCTCTGAATCTGTTTCCTACCTTTCTCATTTTTTTTTTTTTTGAGGTCCAAATGAAATGTTTATGAAAAAAATGGATAAGCTGAAAAGTGCTAGAGAAGGTAAGGTAATATTACAGATGGTTTTAATAAATATAGTAATTATTATAGTATTTATCTAAAGGCCATGTGACTGTCTGCAAAATAATTTGAGGCTGACTGTCTGCCCTTTCCCTTCCTCCCCCCTGCAAGTAAACTTCAGGGCAGCAACCAGGTCTTATTTATCTTTGGCTCTTAAGACTGCTTCTGGCACATAGTAGGCAATCAAGAAATGTCTTTTGAATGAATAGATAAATAAAAGAATTTTCAAAGGAATTCTAAAGATTCCCATGTAGATTGAGAAGAACCCGTGGAAAGAAAAGCCACTCACAATACCTGCTTCGACCACATGGTCCATCGTGGGAAACCGCTTGTACACAGCCGTGCTCACCGAGCGGAAGATGAGCAGGGACGTGAGATTGACGTAGCGCATCAGAGTCCTTCTGAGCAGGCGCCCGTGCTCGTCCCTGCCGTGGACGCTGCTGGAGATGAGGAACATCAGCCTGTCTGGCCAAGGCAGGTTCACAAACTGGTTCCACCATCGGTTCACTACCAGAGTGACATAAAACCCTGTAGAGTAACAGGAAACTATGAAGTCCTTTTTTTTTTTTTTTTTTTTTTTTTACAGCAGACACGTTATTGGCATTGATATTTTAGCAGAATTTTAGCCTTTTTAGGGATTGGGGTGTAAAAATAGGTTGTTATCCATACTTTACGGTTTTGCCCTCCAGAAAAAAAAAATGTAATTTGTGCCTTGGAATGCCGTAGCACCCAGGAAGGGGGTGTTAGAACTCAAATATTGACAGCAAAAACGGAGAGTTAGTCAAGAGAAAGCGTCATTGTCCAATAACAGATTATTACCTCAAATTGGATTGGTGTTAATTTAGCGAAAGCAGGCCTGAAGGCGAACCTTATGGTTGACTCTGGTTCTACTGCAAGCAGTGGCTTCTCAGGCATGCCTCTCAGCTTGGACACACTCCCATGCAGTCATTGGTGTCATCCTAACGGAGACAGCTGTGTGGCTGCATTCTGCGTGTGACCTATACTTACCAAGCACAAAGGTTACTGGAATTTGTTCAGCATATCTGTCACAGTAAATTGATAATTTTTCAAAGTAACGTTTTTGGGCTCCTGTAAGTAACAATCTGGAGCAAAAATAAAATGCACAGCCCTTTATGATATTATACTTCTGCACCTGCTTTGTAAGCGACATCAGTGCAAACAATTAAGCACAAATAATCTCAGTTTTTTTAAGGAGCAATAACTTTTTCTTTTCTGTCTAAGCTGATGCATCTCAAAAACTTTTTAATTGCTGAATATTTCAAGTACTAACATTTTGGTACGTAAATTTGGTTATTAGTGACTAACCATTTTATTTTTAAATACTTTATATTTTTAAACTTTATATGATTAATGCATTGGATGTGGAGCTTGATACCTTAAAAAATCTGTTTTTCAATTATTCGTCAGCTGTAAAATAAGAGTGTCTTGATTAAGTGTATTAGAGTTATTATTAAATAATAGCCTTAAATTTGACATCTTGATCTTGCTTTCTCTTGAATATGCTACTCAGCACATTCTTGATTATCTGTGTTGTACATCAAGGAATATTATCACTTTATTTTAAAAGCTGCAATTATTTAAAATATAAAATAACACTGATTTAACCATTAGAAACAATTATTTTTATTATTATATTTGGTGGGTTTATATTAACATAAATATCAAAATTTATATTATAGATCAGACCCACATACATTTCATGGAATTATTAAACATAAATTCATTTAATGGAACTATTATTGATATTTATGTTGTAGGAAAGGGATTCAGAGTCGGAAGATATATCTCAAGGAAGGTTAATAATAATCATCAAATTCCAGAAGGGAAGCAACAGAGGGACGTTTGCATCAATGAATGAGTGCAGTTGTTTCAAAAAAGAGAAAGGGATCCCTTAAAAAAATCCATGGTAACATGTTTCGAAGACCAATTTGGGTCAGTAGAACTTTATAAAGGAAGCTGGGAAACGAGGGAGCCGGTTGCAGATGAAGAACCGGGAGCTGGGGCTGACAAAGGCCTGTGGGTGGGCCGTGCGGGTTGGGCTTGGAGTTCAGGCCTCAGCTTGGAGGAGGTGTCAGACAGAGCGGCAGAGGCATCAACTGGTTGCACAGGCCTATCAAGGTCATGCTCATGACAAGTTACAGCCAAAACTGTTTCTGCTACTCAAATAGAAGTGGTCAAAGGGAATTTAATTGTGGCAAGCACAGACCTTAGAATCAGACAAAGTCAAATTTGAATTCCAGGTCTGCTACTTACAGAGCCAAACTTCGAACTATTTTAAAACCTCTCTGAACCTCCGTTTTCTTATTTGTAAATGGGGATGATAACAACTATATATCAAGATATTATGAGGATTAAAGAGCATATTATGTATAAAACAACATATTGTGTCATATTTAATCAATAATAAAGTGATTATTATTATTAAAAATTGGCCAAAGGGAAAATATTTAGCTAATAGACACAGAAATTTCACTGACTAGAAAGTACTACATTTATTTGTCAAATCCATATAAAAGTAGAAAGAGATACGACTATAATCAGATTAATGAATTCTGGTGGTATCTTACGGTTTTTGCTAAGTATGATTATTTGCTTATAATAGGATTAAAATTTTAGGGTCATTAGTAGACATGAGAATGAAACTATGTCTATTTTTCTATATGTACGAAGGCTGTCTGGAAAATATCCAGCTATAAATGCCTCTATTTTTCATATGACATGGCTGGATACTTTCCTGACAGCCCTTGTGTGTTTGACTTTCATGATAAATTCAGCCTGTAGTTCTTGGTATACCTTGGGTCAAGATATAAGGATCTATTTTAATAGTTTTATAGTTGAACTTTAAAAAATGAAGAATGACTTGAACCAATGGTTGCTGTTGTAAATGTAAGCATTATTTAGTTTTTAGAAAAAAATATATGCATATAATATTATGGGGTATAAATAAGATATTGGAGCCAAAGTTAGAGCCCCATGGAGCATTTCTGGCTACAGTGCAACTATTCTAAGGGCCACTCTACTCTAAGCAGCGGTAGCACCAATGTATTCACATTAGTAAAAATAAACTAATGAGACAATTATCTGGAAACATCACGTGTCTTCTACCATTTTGTGTTCTGAAGTATTAGGTGACACATAGTCAAAAGAATATCATATTTATAAGATGCATCTGAATAATTATTAAAGATTTTTAAGAAAACTTGCCCTTTAAAGATGTTTTGCCAAAATGTCTATCAATATATACGGTTGTTTGGAGCAGTAGTTTTGATATATAACGAAATAGCTCTTTCTATTCTACTTTTGATAATTATCACCCAGCCAAATTAAGATCCCTCTTCTTCACCTGGGGTCCTGTTGCCATGAGGAAGAATGCAGGTGAGAGCAATGATATATGAATTTGTTCATCTGTATGCAGAAGAAAGATAACAAACTAATGTACACAGAAAAGTGGAAATACAGCCTCAAAAATTTTTAGCTTTTCTATTTTAAATTTTAAGTTCCCCTGGAGAAGAAATGTATGCAATCATAATGAAATCCAATTTTAATTTAAAAACACTCATAAAACTTCCCTTAATCATACTGTTAAAATGTTATTAAGACTACAATTTTTAATCATAAAAGTATTTCCTGGACATAACATTGCTCAAATTTTCTGTCAATCTGACAGTCGTAGGTTATGATGTTGTGAAAAGAATAAACACCTTTTGTGAATATAACATGCCCTAAACTCAGAATGTATAAAGAAGAGAAATGAATTTTCAGGTCTTTTCTTTAGTTAAGGAACTGGTAAGGTTGGTGGGCGCCATCCTGGATAAGATCTTGCCAATCTAGGCCAAAGGAAAGAAAGTTCCTGTATCAGGTGTATGTGCCCGAGAGATGCCATTCACGAACATGTTAATTACATAAGCAGTTGCTATAAACTGTCAAATAACAAATCCAAACTATGAATTGACATAATTGAAGAGGCACAAATAATCTGTCTGTGGACTTGGCCATTCAAAATGATCACGTAGTGAGGATCTCCATATAAATTTTCCATTTTATGCCTATAGCAACATTCTTGATGCATGACTAATACCTCATCGTGATCGATTAATGTGGGGCTGGAACTAGAACTGCCTGAACATGAAATTAGAATCCATACAATATCCTAAAAACAGTTAGATGTGGGGCAAAACACCCTGTTTCAGGGAGAAAAGGGTAACAGAGAGGAGCATGCAAAGGAGGTTTCATAATGCAGAAGTCAGCAGCTGCGGGGCTCAGATTTTTGAGACTGTATTCTCACATGACATTTGGTGGCCACTGAAAGAGACATGCAAAGGAAAGTACCTGTACATCAAACTTATTGCTGTGTAAAAAACAGCAAAAACAATAAATTCCCTGTATAGTAGTTTGTAGATGCTGCCTCTCCACTTGAGGAGTAACCTATGAAATCCAAAAAAAGTCGCATTGGCTACTTTACTGGAGTAAGTGACAGTCATCTTGGATAGTTTTTTTTTCTAGAAGAGCAAGAAGACAAAACACAAGTAAGAAGCAATGTTTAAGACAGAGCATAAATTTGAATCTCAAAGGAAACCCAAGCCAGCAACCAGTCAGCCATCTGCCCCTGTCCTGCCTTTCTCAGTTCACACAGTTTGGAATTTGGAGAACACTATCATCTTGGTGCTCACTTGCTTAAGTAGAAAACAGGAGAAAACATGTCTTTGGAAAAAGTAATATTATAAATTGTAAGTTTGTCTTAATTTCTAACTTATTTTTAGATTATCTAGCCATTGCTCCATAAATATTTGAATGAATAAATGAGATATATGTTGCAATGCTACTTATCATATATTTTCATAATCCACAAGAAGCTTTAGAGTATTGATGTGCTAGATTAATTGACACTTTCAAAAGTAGTGGCCAACTTATTCTTTGGGCCCTTATTTATATGTAAAGAGGTATTTAGTTCACCCTTACACTTCCTAAGTGGAAGTTATGGCTCTCTTCTTAGAAATCAGGAGATACTGTTGGAAAGAAGCAAGTCTCTGTAGGAATTTAATTGATGGGTTATTGTTGGTGGTTTTAGTTGGATGTGGTGTCTCTTTAATGGAGCTCTGAGTGCATAAGTAGCACTCTATGCACTTCAGAAGGTGGACAAGATGTTAGGTCACAGTGATACTAAGAAAGGTGCACTTTCCTATGAAAAGTATAACATAATATGCTTAGAGACAGTTCACTTTGTTTGGAGCCAAAAAACAACAGCAACAAGAAAACGAGGCCATTATGTAGGACTCTTCTACTTAGGTCTGTTTCGTGGATGTGGGTAGGATGACAACTGAACCCCAAAGTCCAGATCTCAGTGAGTCCTCTGGAATTCTACTGCTTTTCACCAAGACAGTAAACATTCAGGTTTTGAGATGATGGCCCAAAAACCAATCTTTGTTTTAAAATACTGCTCAACTACTTTCTAACATGAAGCATACACAGATAAAAATGAGATTTCTTTGAAACCTTTTGGTTTTCTCAAAAGAGTCTATGAGGAGAGTCTTACAGAGCTACTTAGACTGAAATTATGGGGTTTTTAAAGGTAGAAGTATACTAGACACAAAAGATAAATCCTATAACCAATTTAAAGTAGTCTACAGCACACATTTTGCTATGAACAGCAAAAAAGTATTGCCTTTATATCACAGCTGGGAAAACAATCCAACTGGAGTTTGTCTAGTTTCACTAAGGAAATGAAACTCTGGAACTGTATTCACAATATTATTTTTATAATCACAAACTTCAGTCTTCAACATTACTAATTTTAATTTTAAAAAACCCCATAGGGCCTTTTGGCATAAATAAGTGGCATTCTGAAAAGATGGGATTCACGTCACAAAGCTGGTTTCAGATTTTTCATCTTTACCTTGTTTATTTTTCTAATGTGAGTATAGTCAAAATTGGGAGAGGAGCATAATAAATTAAGCCCATTTCATAATTTGTTTTCATAGTAGTTTTAAATAACAGTCCTGAAAAACCTTTCTGTCATGTAATAGTTCAGCCTTCTATTTAAGTTCAGAAAAACTAAGATTAGATAGAGTAGAGCTCAGAAAAACAAAACAAAACAAAACAAAACAAAACAAAACAGAGGTATAGTCTTTGTGCACTAACCTATTTATTTGGTTTGGAGTCTCCAACAGGAAAGAAAATCTTCAGGCTCTCCCTGAACAGGTGCCTCCAGATCGGTGTTGAACTCTTGTTTTCACCCTTTACTCATGCACAGATTTTCTTTCTCTTCTCTGGCTACTGAGAGGACCCAGACCAGTACAGGAGTTAAATGATTTTCCACTTGTGGAGGCCTGTTTATGCCAATTTGCCCACTGATGACAGTCATAGCCGGGAACAAACAGAAGCAGCAGCTGCTGAGGTGGCTTTTTTCTAATCTATAATTATAACTCCACCTGCCGCCCAAAGTACCCCTTTGAATGAAAAGTTGGAGGTGATATGAAGGAGCTTGGGCTGCTTAAGTCTGTTATTTTCATTTGGACTTTTCCCTAGGATCAAGGAAGAAAGAGACATTTTTTCCCCTGAAGAGTTCTGAAGAGGCTCCACCAGCCAAAAAAGGGAATTAGGGCAGTCTATGTGTGCTCAAAACGCAGAATAAATTCTTGTGAAGCCATAAATTGAGGCAGACATGATATAAACAGGATTTATACTCCTTGGACAGGATTGAGAGTGCTTCTCGGTTAACGGCAACAAGCATGTATGTTTGAGAGAGAAAAACAGAGTCTTAAAAGAGTATAGGGAATTATTATGTGTGATGGCTTAGTGTAGTTGAAAATGATTGCACACTGATTCATTACTTTTGTGATCAATCTTTCATGCTTAGCTAGGAAATTTTTTTAATTATTCAAAATGTTTTCTTTTAATCATGCTTCTGTAGTTTTCTTCTTCAAAGAGAGCGTTCAAGAAAGCATTCTTTAAATAATGACATAATTTCAGGACCAAGTCCTAGGAATTTTTCCAACATTCTAAAGTACCATGTGGTACAATGACAACAAAAAAACCATGTATTTTTATGGAGAAAATTATACAAAAAATGTTTATTTTAAAATTGGGAATATACACATTAAAAAGTTTTACTCCAGTACTTTTTAGTTTCAAATGCATTCAACTGGTTTCTTTATCAAACTATAAGTAGCTTAGAGCACAGAGTCGTAGGTGCATGGTTTCTTGCTGCATAGTTCCAGCGTAGAGCCCTGTACATAATGGATAGTCAATACGTTTTTGTTGCTTATCACCTTATTTTCATTATGATACTTCTGTTAGTACATTCGAGGGAATTTGTGAGCATTTTAGAAGCATAATACAATACCACACATTTATATTTGAGTTGCGATGAAAAGTGGTAGGATAGATCTGATGTTGCATTTATTGATCAATGTTATATAATTTCAGTAAAAATAAACACAAGTGCTTATGAGAGAGAAATGGTGGAAGTACTATTATTATTATTTTTAAATTGTTACTCTTGTGTCTTCTGTTGGATGTGCCCTGAAATGTGGCATGATTTCCAGCAGTCGTGACTGCATTAATTGGGGATCTGCCTCCTCTGCGGGGCACTGTTGGCTGTTCTCACTTTGAAACAGAAGTAATTATGTTCATCTCTCCCATCAGGCTGTTTTGACAAATGACTAATTAATGGTTGAGATAAAATTCTAAATTCAAATTAGTCAATAATTAATTATATTGAGTGAATGAACTCCTACTGCTGAGCTCTGAGTCTGGCAGCTATTTCTAACAAGTACTAAAAAGATGTCATTTAGAAATTAACTCATCAGAGGGGACAAGCCACTATAGCCTTTTTCAAAATATTTAACACACACCAAATTGAAGGTTTAACTGTTCATACAACTTTTTGAAGAAAACTTTAAAGTTTATTGTTTAAAATAGACATATTTGTTCCAGATTATAAAAGTAACATATACCTATTAAAAATAATATATCAACATATAAAGAACAGAGTGGTACTCTATCATGCCATCCTAGAGGGGTGATAATCACTTGGCATCAAGGTCATCTTTCTAGACTTTTGTAGAAAATATTTCATTCCTGTAATTAACAGCAAACAATATGATAGACAATTAGGCAATTTTTAGAACTCTATGAAATAAAGTATACAGTCATATTTTCTTTTGACAACAAGCATCAGGTTATGTGATCCTGTCCACTCTGATTTTCTGAAAAATACATTTGTTTTTTATTCCAGTAAAACTTCAGTGACAGGAAAATTCATAAAAAAGAAAAATTGACTATTTCTCAGTGATGGGAATACTGATATTCAATTGATAGATGTCAAGACAAATCACCTTTTGTTCCTAAAGGTAACAAAAAACAAGTTTAACTAGCTGCTAACTACCATTTCCTAAAAAAACCAACAGTTATTTTAAAAGCCCACCTTCAGAGATGCAACAAAATGGCAGTGTGAGAGGGACCTCTGAAAAACTCCTCTGGAGATTACAACTAATAAAACACCTATACCTCAACCAAGGGCCCTCTACACAATGCACAATCACAGCTAAGAAACCCACTTCTCATATTAAGGTACCTGCAGGTGGGCAGAGGGTTAAACAAAGGAGAAATAAGAAGGGTGGGGACATGGCCGTGTGGGTCCCCACTTGGAACTCTACCATGGGGGAAGGGAGGAGAAAGAAGGCAGTGGAAGAGCACTCCAGACCTCACTCTGGTCCGTGGGACAGAGGAAAGGGGCCCCAGAGGAGTGTTTGAGGTACCGCACACACTTCACTTTGGCCCCAGAAGGTGCAGACTGGTCCTCAAACTGCAGTGGCTGGACTTCAGTCTGGTCCCCAGAGAAAGGGGTGTTACTGGACAGTGAGAAGCTACAGCATGAATGCTCCGGCTAGGGAGGAGAAGGAGAAAGGAGGCTGTGTGTGCATTTCTCAGCCCACAACCAGGACAACCTGCGAGACCAGCAAAGAGGACTGACCCCAAAGCCCAGGGAAGAATCTGTATGCAGGGCAAACCCAGAACAGACAGATGCAATCACAACCAAACTCCCTGCACGACCCCCAGAGCCAGAGGAAGAAAACAAAGCCACAGACACCCCTCCCCCATAGACCTCTGCCCACCCAGTATCAGGAACAAACACCAAAGAAATTACAGCTGGGAGCGGCCAGAGAGGCTGCAAAAAAAGAGAAACTAGCGAATTAAAGAGATGGGGACAGATGACACATCAGAAACTGAGCTCAAAGCAATGATTATAAAAATGCTTAAGGAACTGAATGATAACTTCAACGGAGAGATAATAAGCATTAAAGACTTACAAACCATTACAAAGGACCAGAGAGAGATAATGACTACATTAACTGAAATGAAGAACAGAATAAAAGTCACCAAACTAGATAAAATAGAAGTGCAAAGCAGTCATGTGCAGGAAAAGCCAGCAGAAAACATTCATTTTGAATGGATAGATATGAGAATCCAGAAAAATGAGGATGGTTTGAAATTTCTCTGGGACAATTTTAAGAGGAAGAATATCAGAATCACAGGTGTACTAGAAGGAACAGAGGAAAAGCAAGGGATCAAGAAATTATTTGAATAAATGATGACTGAAAATTTTCCTATCCTGGTGAAGGAAACAGACATACCAGTCCAAGATGCACAGAGAATCCCAAACAAGATGATCCCAAACAGGAACACACCAAGACACGTCATAATTAAAATGGTAAAGGTTAAAGAAAAAGAGAAAATTCTAAAAATAGCAAGAGAAATGCAACAAGTGACTTATAAAGGGACACCCATTTGATTCTCAGCTGATTTCTTACCAGAAACATTACAGGCCAGAGGGATTGGCAGAAAAGATTCAACATGATGAAGAGCAAGGATCTACAACCAAGAATAATGTATCCAGTTAGGTTAGCACTCAAAATTGAAAGGCAGATAAAGAGCTTCTCAGATAAGGAAAAATGTAAAGAAATACATCACCACAAAACCAGTACTACAAAGAATGTTAGAGAGACTTCTTTAAGATGGGAGAAGGGAGTGTAGAGTAGGTAAAATAAGGGAAAGGGATGGAGAAATTTAGTTTGTTTATTGACATAAAATAGAAAGCAACAAAGAAACAAAACTCATGGACACAGTCAATAATTTAGTAGCTACCTGAGGGTAAGGGAGGAGGTGGGTGGGGGAAAAGGAACAGGGACACAAATATATGGTGATGGAAAGAGAACTGACTCTGGATGATGAACACATTATACAACACAGAAGAATTGTACACCTGGGACCTATGTAATTTTTATTAATCAATGTCACCCCAATAAAATTTTAAAAAGTTTGTACTTTGATATATTTATCAATAAAATACTATAAAAAGCCCACCTTCATTTTATATTGATTTACTTATTTAATTTACATGAGAAATCTTTTGCCAAATTTCTTTTGAGTGCTTGGTTGCACATAGTCATGTCTATGCAAAATTCTGCATTCAAACATTAACCAAAGACCAGAAATTGTCGTGTTGTGGAGAATGTGATTGAGAACTTTGGACATTATTTAATGGGGAACAAGAAATCAGTAAACATTTTTGAACAGGAAAAGGGCTTTAAAAAATCTGTGTTGCAGAAAAGTGAGTCAGTGAGAAGGGAGACTGGTGGATTTGAGTGGGTAGGGACTATAGGAATGGAATCAGTTTGAAGGTTATTATGGCTGTTCTGGTATGAACTGGGATGGTGGGTGAGTGGAATGCAGAGGAGGCATGGTGAGAGAGAGCTCAAAGGAAAATTACCACTGAAGGGCAAAGAAGAGGGAGGTGGGGGTGGTGGGGGTAGAAAAGGAGAAGGAAAATGTCTGACATGACTCTTGCTTTGCCTTTTGAGCCTATTTGCTCATGAAGAACAAGAACTACAGAATATGATTTCAGTTTTTTTCAGGTGATGCAGTTCTTTGTAGGGTGTCGTGTAATTTTGATGTATTTTACTTGATCCTGCAAATAGGAACATTTTATCAGCAAAGACAGATGCAAAGTAAAATCACAATTTGGAGCTCATGTGCCCTTAAAAAATCAAATTGTTGAATTAAGCATAATGAGCTAATCCTCAGTTTTTCTGTTTATAATTGTTTCTGGCTCTTACTCGTTTTGGCATGTGCTGAATTGCTCTAGAAAAAAAAGACAGTAATCAGTGGTAAAGTTTCAAAACAAATTCATAGAGTAAATTTTCAATTGAGAATGTTAATTAGTTTGTTTTTTTTTTTTAACCACAGGAAAATATCTTGGTTCAGTTGGTTTGAGAACAACTCACAGTGATATTTTTTCCTCACAGGTAAAATTTTTATTGGCTCAGTAAGACTCTAAGTTCCTTGAGAACTCATGTCTTACTTGATTTTTTGTATTTACTGATTGCCATGATAGATCAATAACTGCATGACCAGGAGCTGATTGGGATAAGTCTTGTGTCCATCCAGATGTGTGGAGGTTTCTGATATATGTTGGAGCTAGAACACTGCCAAAAATCAAACAAAAAGGGTGGGAAACTTCTTCAATTTATTTTCCCTTTTTTATTTCAGGGAATACCTAGTGAACACCTAGGACTAGAAAGACTATTGAATTTTACTACAGCTAAAGCTTTAAATCCATAAGAGACTGGATATTTGAGACATCATTACTTTCCTTACATAGAATAATTGCCCACTCAACAGAACAGAAATGCATTAGTTCACATTCTGAAGGTTATCTTTTTCTAGTGGAAGGTACAGAAACTTTGTTCTATTTTAGGGATGAAAGCTTAGCATCTAGAACATTACCACTATGATGCTTAGAGTGTATCCTGTACTTTATAATCAATATTATTTCTTAAATGGATGGTATCACTTAGGTCAGGAACATTCTAAATCACTAAAAAAGTTGTAACATAGAACCATTTAAAAAATCAGTTTAATTTCACATGAAAAGGCATGCAAATCCAAGTATATTGTTTATTCTAATAGCTGTGAAATTCTGTTATTTCACCACCACTATGGTAGAAGGTGGCCATTCAGGAAATTACATTACTACATGGGTAAAGATATAAGTAAATAGGAAAAATTTTATGCATAAATACGTGGACATATCTAAAACATATTTTCTTATGTGGTAAAATGCAGGTGGAAATAAAAAAACAGTTATTGGTTCTGGTTCTCTAATATGGTGCACTGAGCATTCTGAAGACTTCTTTTTAGTTTCTTAACATCTTTTTAATTCCTTAATAGTGATTACTGTTGGGGAAAGTAGTGGGTTTGTTGTAAGAGAGTGAAGGAAAAAGTTTAGCTTTTGTTCTATATACAGTAGACCCTCAGTTAACTGGCACCAATGGGGATTGGTAGATGCCAGATAAGCGTAGATTCTGGTTCCTTGAGAGTTACTATTAAATTAGGCCTAATATTATATACCATACCATACCAAATTCTGTATACCTTGACATTAATATTGAAATATAGTAATTAAAAGCAAATTAAGACAAACACAAAATTAACTTAATATAACACAGTTTTCTTTTTTATGAAAACAGCTTTGTGAATGCAGTGTGTGCTATTTTAGTTAAGTGGTAATCAATAAACTTTTCAACTTAATGAACTTCACTAACGTAATTTTCTAACTTCAAGTAACTTAGAAAACACACACAAACACACACGCACACGCACACAATCATCCACACTTAAAACTGTTACAATAGGGGTAGAGAGTTTACTGGATAGACATTACATCAGAATTTGATGATGTAGCTAGGATAGAATCAGGAGAAGTATGTGGATGGTTTTGGATCTATATCAGTAGGTGATGCTGTACTGGTAAGCTTCTGTGAAGCTTTCTTGAAAAATGAATGAATATCAACTTGCTTTGAGGCCCTATGCCTCTCACACAAAGTCAGGGTTTGCATAATGTGCAGCTGTGTAACATGCTGAGAAGTGAAGAAGAATTGCTGTTCGGCAAAAGCTATTGCAGTTTTAAATGCTGCAGTAGCTCTCTGCCAGGAAACTTTTTCTACTTTCCACCTAACATCATCACTCTCTTCCTCCTCTACAACCTTAATTTCTCCACGATTTACAACAATTTCTGTGATGTTTTCTGTATTAAGAGTATGAGTTACTGGAATAGCTTCACCCACATCAAGCCAATCATTGAGTTCATCTCATGACAAATTCTTTTTGCCATTAACAAAGTCAATTACAGATTTCAGCATAAACTCTGCTACTGACAGCTGCACTACTGACTGGAAATTCCTCAAAGTGGATGGAGAAGGGGAAGATTCCATATATATCACATCTAGCTACAACTTTCTCCAACATTTCTGTAATGTCTCACTCCTCACAGAATCCCAGGCACAACTGACAACATGGATAGCATCTTTGAGATTCCATTTTTTCTGAAGGTCCTAAATTGTTCCATCAAAATTAGTATTATAATTTTTTGCATGAAGTCATGTCTGTAAAACATTTTTACATTCTGTGTCACTCCCTGATCCATTGGTTGGATCAGACTTGTGATCTTAGCTAGAGGATAACATACAATTATTGCCATTAATGAGCTCTTCCATAGGACAATGTGTGCGACAGTTACCCAGGAGGAACAGAACTTTACTATTCTCTGGTACTCCTTTTCTTTTTTCTTTTCTTTTCTTTTTTCTTTTTTATGTGGGTAGTTCCCTGGCTGGGAATGGAACCCAGGCCACAGTGTTGACAGTGCAAAAGCCTAGCCACTACACCACCAGGGAATTCCAATTTTCATCTTCTGCTTAAAGATAACTTCTATGCATTTATGCTTACTTGGGACCTGTTTTGGCATACTTTGAATTGCGTAAGAACACAAAATTTGAATAATAATAGATCTCAACCAACCAGAGTGTTTACACACAGTGAATTGTCAGGAGTGGGAGACAAACATGTGGTGTGTGGAGTGTGGGTTTACAATGAAGGGCAGCACACCAAATTTAAATTTATTAATACATTTATGCTAAAAATTGATTTTACTTTATATTTAAAGTATTATTTCTTCTCTTTTTTTGCTAGTTGCTTGAGAGTGCTGGTTGCTTGAGTGTCCAGTTGAAGGAATGTTTACAGTAACTTTGTATTTTAAAAATAACATCTATATTTTTCTATTAACCACATTGCAATAAAAATTCTTATTTGATGCCATTTCAAAATTCTGGCCTCTAGCCCTGGTCTTTTACCCATGTCCAGACTTATGAGTATATTTTAAATTTTTATTCAATATCTCAAACCCAGAATACCCCAAACTGAACTCCTGATCTTTTCCCTAAAACATGCTCCACCTACAATCTTTCATCTCAGTTGATTAACATTTTCTCCTTTCAAAAGGCCAAAACTTTGAAGTCATTCTCAACTTCTCTCTTTTTCTCACACCATAGTCCAATCTTTCCAAATTCTTTGACTCCACCTTCAAAATACTCGTATACTCAGAATCTGTCACCTCACTCTCTCATCTCATATCCCTGTCTCCACCACTCCCACCTCATCAGGGCCATTGTCATGATTCTGCCAGCTTACTGTAGCAACATTCCAATAGCTCTCCCTCTCCGTCACTTGTTTCCTTCAGTCTGTTTTGAATAAAAAGGTAAGTCAGTGTGTCAGATCACTCTGCTGCTTAAGACTCCTCAATGGCTCCCAGTTTCTCTAAAAATAAAAGCCCAAGTTCTTAAATGGTCTGCAAGGTCTTTCATGACTTGTTTCATTTCACCTCTGGATTCATTTCCTATTATTCTCATTTATCCTATGGACTCCTCTGAATCACACTCATCTCCTTTTCTTCCTTGAACATACCAGGCATGGTCTCATCCTAAAGCCATCTTAAAAACTAGCCATCTTAAGGATAGCTAGTCTTCTTGCCTGGAATGATCTTCTTCCAGATCTTGGAGGAGTTGTCTCCCTCACTTTTGCTCAAATATTTTCTTAATGAGCTGAGTGTGCTACTTAAAATCGCTGCTGGCCCTGCATATACGAGGAGTTCTCCCTCCCCATAGATAGCACTTCTGATCCCCCTTACCTGCTCTGCTTTTGCTTTTATACATACCTCTTAGTTCCTTTGATTATACCACATAGTTCACACATTTATTATGTTTATTGTCTATTTATCCCAAGTAGAAGTTTCCTGAGAGCAGGAATCTGTCTGTTTTGTTCACTGATGAAAACAAAGTACCCGAAATAGTGCCTAGTTCAATAAATACATATTGAATGAATACATTAAAAAAGAGAGGCTTAACTTTTTCTCATGATTATAAATTTCCTAAGGACACATTACATGGCTGTTTTGCTAACTGCTTTATATCCAATGTCCAGAAAAGCTTCTGGTGTCTAGTTGGTACCCAATAAACATTTGTGGAATGAATAAGTGAACATATATTTTTATTTAGAGGTTTAGCCCATCATCTTCATATAAATGGTTTTTATAGAATAAAAAGATTCAATATTTTTCCTGTGGAGGTATAGGTTTTATAATAAGCCAGAAAGCTAAAGACAGGTATTATTTAGGGATCCCTGATTAATGACGTTGCATTCTGTCTGCACTGTGGGTGCTAGACCTGCATTCTGTACGATCACCTCTCTTCTGACTTTCTGTATCCTTAGTTAACTAACTCAGGACTGAGAGGAGGGGTGTGAATGGTCTCTTCCAGGCAATCCATCTGTAACACAACCTCTCACCTTTTTTTTTTTTTGTACTGATTTCAAGGAGATTCAGAATAGGAGACTATTGCACATAATATAGCAACAAAATACTTCAAAATGGATAGATGTAAATATAAATTAATTTGTTCTACTCCATAGCATCACTTTGTTCCAGGCATGGCACTGAGCACTCACTTGGCCAGTGACAAATGCATTGGATACCCCGTAGAATAACAGTATAATGAAAGGATGGTCTAGGTGGTGGAGGTATCATTCTTATGGCTCAGATGGTCCCTTGGGGTTCTTGACCTTGAATACCCTTCTGGGATAAGGGTCATAATTCTTGGTGAAGATTAAGTTGTGAAAATTTTTTAGTGAAATTTTAATGACAAAATTTTAATAGTAGAGGAATACTATATGAGAGATGTGAATATTCAGATCTATTGTCAAAGTACTATCTCAGAGCACATTCTGATATATTTTAATATTTCTGTGACATAAAAACTGAAGTAAATTGAGAATTAAGTATATTTCCTCTCTTCACTCCTTACCACCAACTTACTTAGCCCTAGTAGTTTTTTTTTTGGTTTTTTGGTTGGTTCCCTGAGTGGGGATTGAGCCCTGGCCATGGCGGTGAGCGAGCCGAAGCCTAGCCACTACACCACCATGGAACTCCCCAACCCTGGTAGTTTTGGGATGACTCATGTTCTTGCTCATCCTGTTTTTCTCATAGATTCATAATTAGATTAAATTAAAAATATGGTATTGAGTTGCAAAAAGCACACTCTTAGGACTCAACTTCTACTAGACCTCATGGCATTCTATAAAAACATAAATACTGCTGTTAGCATCATGAAGTATGTTTGTGTGCTGACAAGGCTGCTTTCCCTTGGCATAGCATTATAATTTCATATAAAGATAAAAGAAAAAGGTAGGTTTTATACAACTTTCCTTTCCCTCATGGTACAAAACTAGGTGATTGTTTCTTCCTCTTGGGCTTCCCTTCTGCAGACCCTTTTAGAAAAAGTTTAATATTTTTGTATTTATCATTAGACTACTTAAGAGAACTAGCATTATTCCTTGTTAACTTTATTAATACCTAACAAAATTAATATCTAATATGTGAAATTACTTTATGACCCAACAATCCCATTTTCAAGAATTCACCCCAAAGTATGCCTCCAATACAAAAACACACATATACCAAGTTATTAAATGCAACATTATTTGTAATTGCAAAATGTTGGAAAGAACTTAAATTCCCATACATGGGAATGTATGGGATGAATGAACTATGGTAATTAAAAAATGGAGTACTATGTAGGTGCAAAAGGGAATAAGAACAATTTTTATAAATTGATGAAGAATGATTTTCAGAAGGTATGGGGTGAAAAAAAACAAAATGCAGAAGAGTATCCATAGCACATAAGCACATGAAAACATGTTCAACATTAGAAAAATGTAAATCAAAACCAGAATGATAAAGCACTTCACATGCAGTAGGATGGCTATAATTAAAAACAAACAAACACTGATGCTAGGTCCCACAAAAACAAACATGGAAAATAGCAAGGGCTGGAAAGAATATGGAGAACTTGGAACCCTGGTACATTGTTGGTGGGAATATAAAATGGTGCAGCTGCTATGAATAATAGTTTGGTCATTCCTCATAAAGTTAAATTTAAAATATGACCCAGCAACTCTACTCCTACATATGTATCCCCAACTATTGGAATCTACCAGATTCAAACAAATACTTGTACGTATATGAATGTTCACAGCAGCACATTCATGATAGCCAAAAAGTTGAAACCCAAATGTCTGTCAACTGATGAATAAACAAACAAAATGGAGTACATCCAAACAATGGAATATTATTCAGCCATAAAAAAGAATAAAGTACTGATACATTGTACAATATGGATGAGCTTCAAAAATATTTTTCTAAGTGAAAGAAGCTAAGTCAAGAGGTCACATATATTGCATTACTTCACTTACATTAAATATTCAGAATAGGTAAATACAAAAGAAAATAAAACCGATTAATCATTGTCAGGGGTTATGGGGAAGGGGAAAGGAGAGTAACCTCTCAGTGGGTGTGGGGATTCCTTTTGAGGTGATGAAAATATTGTGGAATTAAATAGAGATTGTGATTGTACAATATGTGAATGTACTAAATACCAATGAATTGTACACTTTAAAATGATTGCTTTTATGTTTTGTGAATTGCACTTTAATAATAATAATAAGAGTACCATAGCATACTTCTTTTTATGAAAGAAAAAAAGGGGAAATAACAACATATATATGTATCTGTTCATTTGTGCAAAAGAAATACAAGAAGGAATAAACCTAATGGGACTGGTTACTCAGGGATTGAGTGGGGGTGCGGTAGAACGAAAGAGGAAGCAGGAATGAGGTCATGGGGAGGTAGAGTGACCTTTACTTGATATTTCTTTTTATATTTTTCTGTGGCTTTGACTCTTAGAACCATGGTCATAGTTCACATACCCCAAAAATAAATAATTAAAATTAACCAGTACATTAGGGGAGCCCAAATTAGAATATAAAAAGTAATAAATAGATATAACTATACTACTAATAAATATTGTAACCATACTAAAAGAGTTGGGACAGAACCAACTGACTTTGAAAAACAGTATTTTGATTGCATAATGTAAGGCTAAAAACAAAACTGTATGCAAATAATGTACTCCAATTAGTAATTTTTTTCCTCAGGAGTTTGGATTAGCAGTTCCGAAACTATATGTGTATTAGAAATGAGCAAACAAGTAATGAGCCTCTTGGAGAAATGATTGATGCCGGAAAAAATATAAGATCAGCCCGCAGCATCTCATGGTGCCAGAAAGTAAGGAGGTACTAAAATAGGCTGGGGGTGTGTAAAAATGACACAGGAACCAACTTGAAGGAGCTCCTAATGAAAGCTGGGACAGGTTCAGCTAAAAAATAAAAATGACAGTAATGGATTATAACTCAGAAAACAAAATAAATATCCCTGAGTTTATATTTATACAAATAAATAATTAAATGAATAAATAAATGGAGAGAAGAAACAGCTCTTCTTTATGGAATGACAGAAATAGAAAATCACCATAAGACAATAAGAATTAGTAATGGACACTAAAAGTAGTCAAGGTAAGAATGTTGAGACATGGGACATCTACATAAGCTCAAAGTATCTCCTCACAAGACAGTTTTAGTTACAAAGGGAAAAGTAGTAACTTTATGGAGATGACACCTGAACAACACTGTATAACCAAGTGATCATAGTGAACTTCACCAGCAATAAGTCATATTGACAGCAGGACCCTTAAGGTAGGGTACTGAGAAGGGCAGAACCTCACATCTATGCTGTTCTTGCTTAAAAATGCATAACCTCAATTTAATCATGAGAACATATCAGACACACATAAATTGAGGGACATTCTACAAAACAATTGCCCAGTATTCTTCAAAAGTGTCAAGGTCATGAAAGACAAAGAAAGACGGAGGCACTGTTGTTATATAAGGGATGGTCAAGAACTTCGTGGAGCAGGAGGTTATCAGAGAGGTGGGAGTACGAGTGCACACAGTGTGACTGTGTGACTTATTGTTAGTATATGCACCAAATTTTCAGCTACTTGAATCTGTGTTCTTTCATATATCGCCAAAGGAGCACGTCAAACGTGAAGAAAACCCCAAGTAGGGATGAAATTAAATTTTGTGCCGTCATTTGGTTCCTCACAAAACAAGGGAAAACACCTCAAACTATTTTGGAAGAGATGTTAGCGGTTTATGGGGACTGCTGCCTTGTGAAACATATGGTTTACAAGTGGCACAGCCTTTACGAGCAAGGCAGAGTCAATTGAAGACAACTTCCATCCAGAATACCCTGTTGAGGCCACTTTCTCAGACATTGTCAAAAAAGTTGAAAAACTTGTAGTGGGAGATGCCAGACTGAATACAAAGCTACTTGCGGAAATGGTTGGAGCATCACCTACAACCATTGTGAATGTTCTCCATCAGCATCCAAAGATGGTACTGAGAATGCTCACGCCATGTCTAAAACAACAGCACACTGTGTGTTCACAACAGTTTTGGACCTCTGCAGAGATAACAAAAATCAAGTTTTAAACAGGACTGTCACTGATGATGAAACTTGGGTTCATCATTACGAGCAGGAGTCCCTGCAGTGACATGAAAAGGGCACGCCACCCTGTAAGAAGTTCAAGGTGTCCCAATCAGCTGAAAAAGTCATGGCTACTGGTTTTTGGGATAAGGAGGGTACCCTGCTGATCAATTACAAGGGTAAGGGTGTCACAGTAACTGGAGGGTGCTATTCCAGTCTGATGAAACAGTTAAAAGAATCTGTGAAGGAGAAAAAAAGAAGAAAATGGACCAGAGAGGAGCTGCTTTTGCACGACAATACGGCCGTGCACAAGAGCCAGGTTGCGTTGGCAACTGTTTAGGACTGTGGCTTCTAAATGCTCAATTACCCTCCCTGCAGTCCAGACCTGGCTCCATCTGATTATTATTTGTTCCCAAATATGAAGAAAACAGCTTTGAGGGAAGAAATGTACAGATGACGAAGAGGTTAAAGCTGTATTGAGGGTAAAAACAAAACTTTTTTTTTGAGGGTATAAATAAACGTATTGAAAGATCTGAAAAGTGTATTAGGGTTAAAGGTGAATATATTGAAAAAAATAGTTTAAAAAAAATCCTTCTTCTCTTTCATTCTGCAAATTTATTGACAACCCTTTTCTTGTGCATTGGACTCCTAAGGAAACATGGCAACGGGGTCTTGGACCACAGAAAGGACATTAGGAGACAACTGGTAAAATTTGGATAAGGGTTGCACATTAGTTACTAGTGTTTTATCAATGCTAACTTCCTGGTTTTGACCATTGTACTGGGGTTAGCTAAGATGTTACCATTAGGGGAAATCAGGTGAAGGGTAAATGGGGACTCCACACTATTGTTGCCACCTTTCTCTAAGTCTAAACATTTTCAAAATAATAAGTTAAAAACAGGGAGTTCCCTGATGGTGTAGTGGCTTAAGGCTTTGGTGTTGGTGCTGTCAGCGCTGTGGCCTGGGTTTGATTCCCAGCCGGGGAGCTACCCACATACCAAAAAGCAAAAAAAAAAAATAAATAAATAAATAAATAAAAATAAAAACAAACAAACAAAAAAACCCCCCCAAAAACCAAAAAAAGCCTGTCTCACTTAAACTTTTTTTTTGTTTATTTTGCTTGTTTTCACCATAGCTGGGCCAAGATTTTAAAAATATGTGTAGAGTGACATCATTAATTTTTCCTTCCAAAAACAGTTTTAAGGAAAAATTTCTTAAGAAAAATAAAGACATTATGCTTAGTGAAGTAAGTCAGAGAATGACAAATACTGTATGTTATCATTTATATGTAGAATCTAAACAAGCCGAACTCACAGAAACAAAGTAGATTGTGGTTAACGAGACCGGGGTGTGTGTATGTGAGTGGTGGAGAGGAAATGGGAGATGTTGGTCAAAGGGTATAAACTTCTAGTTATAAGATGAATCTGTTCTGGGGCTCTAATATACAGGATGGTGACTATGGTTAATAATACTGTATTATGTACCATATTTTTTCATGTATAAGATGATACTCTTGTCTAAAATTGTTAGACCAAAAATTGGAGGTTGGATTATACATGGGAGTAACTGGTTGAGAGGGTTCCTAAATGTTGAGTTAAAAAAGTAGGGATTGCCTTATACATGGGGACATCTTATACACAGAAAAATGTGGTACTTGAAAGTTGTTAAAATAATAGATCTTAAATGTGCTCAGTTCAAAAAAGAAATGGTGATTAAGTGATGTGATATAGATGTTAGCTAACACTGTGGTGGTAATCATTTTGCAATATATAAGTATATAAAATCATCATGCTGTAATTCTTTTTTTTTGGTAGTTCCCTGGCTGGGAATTGAATCTGGGCCACAGTGGTGAGAGCACCAAAGCCTAGCCACTGCACCACCAGGGAACCTCCCCATGTTGTCATCTTAAACTTACACAATATTGTTTATTAATTGAATCTCATTGAATCTGGGAAAAAGAAAAAAACAGTTTTAAGAGATTAAGGAAGGAAATTAAGAATATTAAATTAAGTAGCCTGTGGTCCCTCTCCCTTGCTATAGAAAAGATTCAATCTAAATAAGAAAGTGGTGGGGCAGGGTCTGGGTGAGGATGTCTAGCGAGATGCCATCTGGGAAACTGTTACCACTCCTATGCCTGAACGAGAGAAGGGAGGAAAAAGTTGGTGGAAACCAGAGAGGGTAGCTGAATGAAAAGAAACCTGGATAAGATTTGTGGCCTTCAGAGGGAGAACACAACCAGTCTACAGTAACCAAGCAAGGGAGCCAGGTAAACAAATGGTCCAATCTTACTCCCTTTCTACCTTACAGGCTCCTGCCTGGGCCTGCCATTGGCTGCATCCAACCAGAAGCTAGAGGTTAAAGCAGCTCAGTGATGCAGTTTAAACACATCCCCCTCTAGGGGCCCAGAGCGAAGTAGAGCCATTTGGAGAGTGGATTGGAAGGAGAAAAGCAAAGGTATCTACCACTGAGACCAGCTAGTGTGTCCCTCTCATTTTGCAGATGAGCAAAATAAGCCTCAAAGAGGGAACAGATTTATCCAAGGTTACAATAGAAGGCAGTGTGGAAGAGCTGAAAACCCAGTGGTCTGCAGGTTGGAAATCCTAGGTTCTTGCTTGGCTTGGCTGCTGCACTGGGTTTCAGTTTCTATATCTTTGAAAAAGTGAGGTGGGCTAAAACAACTGTCTTCAAACCTGCTGGAAGGCATTTTCTAATATGTAATAAGAACCTTAAAAATATATGTACATATATTTTAAGATAATTTCTAGCTTCAAGAACTAGCATGGAGTACAGAAAACACTTGTAGTATGAAGTGTTCATTGTGGCATTATTTATAAGAAGGAGTTGGAAACAACCTAAATGCCTTACATGTTGGTAATAGCTAAGTAACAAGATGTTCTCTACATAATACTGTGCAGTTACTTAAAATTATGCTTATAAATAATTTATAACAACATGGGGAAATACATGTAATATAATTTGTGAAAAGCAAGACCTATTTTATATATAAGTATGATCACCACTAAATAAAACGTTGTATAAATACAAATTTAAAATTTTACAACCTTACATGAGAGATGAAGAGGTACACTGTCAAAAGATTGTTTTTAATTTCCAAAGAATTCAGTTTTCTTAAGCAAATTTTCCTATCATTCTACAGCATGTAACGTCTCAGGAATATTTCCTTTTTGTGTGATGTAAAAAGACATTTGTACATACTGGATCCTTTATTAGAAGTAGACCCAGGAAGAAAAACAAACTTTAAATTAGTCAGTTGTTTTTTTAAAAATGTTTTCACCGCTTATTTGGTGGTGATAAATAGGGTCCTGGTTTACCCAGCAGGCCCCTGGTTTATACCTGTTGTTCTGGTGTAACTATTAGTAGTGCCCTGTTTTTACCTCAGAATTGTTCTATTTTGGACAATAGTTATGTGGTCACTCTAGCCGTATCAGATACAGGGAGAGGGGAGGAAAGAGTGGCACCATCTGAATGCGGACTGGAGTGGAGGGGTGGGAGTTGGGCAGGAGAAGGAGCGAGCAGCAGCACTGGAAGGGACAGGAAGTAGCCAGTTTTCAATAAACACTGGCCCACGCGCTATATTACTTAGTATAATTAATTGTACATTTATTACTTGATAGCGATTTTGACAGCATTGGCTCAACTGAAGGTGGAACAGAAAATCTATTTAATTGGTTTAATATACTAAAGACATACCTGGCACAGGTTTCTTTTTTGTCAGACCACTCTGCTGCCTGGCATTTCCACCATTAGAGTTATAATGCAATGTTATCAAAATAATTCAACTTCTGATCCGGGAGAACAGCACGACAGGACAGGGGAAACATCATGGGTACAGAGTTGGAAGGCTCCGCGTGCTGACCCTGCTCTTCCCAGCTGAGCAACTCTGTCTGGACAAAGAGCTCTATTTTTTTGAGGTTCAGTATCTTCAGGAGTCAAAAGGGGAAAATGAAACATGACCTGACTATCTCTTGGGGTAGTAGGGTGAATAAAATGGTTACTGTCTGTGAAAATACTCTGTTAATACATCTGAAACAGTTAATACAAAAAGCAATCTGCAAATATTAGAGAGTGTTTTAAAGTTATTAACATAAGGCAACACATTAGCAGTGAGCATGTCCCGGAGAAAAAGACACAAATTGGATAATTCTGATGGGTGGTAACAAGAAAGAGAAAGAGGACAGAAGCAGGCTGGAGAACTTTTCAGAAAACAACAACAATAGAAAGATAATAAATTAGTGGGCTCCATCCCAAGAGCTTGAGATTCACTTGATCAGACATACAGTCAGCCCTAAGTAACTAGTTTGCGGGGGTTGAGGAGAAGGGGAAGCATGAGGCAAACGAGACCAGATAAGGATAGAAAGAGAGTGACAGAGAAAGAAAATAACAGAAATTTGTTACTTTGACAAGTTTTTTTTCAGAGCTAGAAAACTAAGGGCTAAAATGAATTTTTGAAATTCTTGGTTACTGCCCCTCCCAACCCACTTCCCCCAGTTCTAGAACTTAAATTCCATGTGGGTGGAGATTTTTGTCCCTTTTCTTCAATGCTGATCCCAAACACTTAGAACATACCCTGACATAGTACCAAGATAATGAAAACTTCATAAATGAATGTCATTTGTCTGTGTAAACTCTTTTCCCCATTGGTGCCCATTATTTATGGTTGGCAAAGGAGAAGCTTGTCAGACCAGGATTAGGAAGAGGGCCTTGACCTAAGTCACAGAATGGTAGCTTTCATGTGTAGTATCTGCTACTTCCACCACCAACCTTAATTCTTTGTTGGTAACTGGTTAGGTTCTGTTTTTATAATAGCTGACTTACTCATATTCTCTGCTTTTCAAACACTAAGATTGTTCCACCAAGAACAGAATTATTTTAAAGTTGTGTTTAATTGGTTGTATCTGCAAATAATATGGAAAAAAGAGTCTGATCTTTAAATTCCCACTGAAGTTTGTTGCCATACTTTGGAATATTTAGTGCAATATAATGATTTAAATAATGCAATTTGGTGAATATTTTTGATAGTTAACTTTATTGATGGCCTTAAACTTTTTGGATAAGAAGTGATTTGGATTTTATTTTGTATACCCTCCTTTCTCTACCGTTACTTAACCTCCCACCAGGTGTGTAATATGTATATTACATATAGGAATGAATGGACCTAATTAGTTCAATCTGTAAATGTTTGCTGAGCACCTACTATGAGCAGGTGTCATGTTAGGAGCTGAGAACATAAAGACAGACAGACCAATATTACCTCTTAGTCTCTAGGGAGATACATGACAGCAGAATATATGTTCATACACACACATATATATATAGTATATTATTTTACATATAAAATTAGATATACACATATTCATTTAAATAGTCAGCCCAAGATGCTTTTGAAAGCAATTAATGAAATAGCCAATTTAAAGTGTAAGAGTCTCTAGGATTGCTCAATGCACTGCCTTGAAAGAATATGGCTCTTGTCTGCTTCTCTGCAGTTTTTTTAGCTTGTACCTCATACTCCCAAGATGATAAGGGAAATCATTGGAAGGATGAACAGAAACGTAACTGGGGTCTGTCAGCAAGGAAGGAGGTCAGGAGGTGGTGGGGTGGTGGTAGTGGCTGTGTGTGAGTGTGTGACTAGAAGGCGTGATCAATTGTCACATTGAGATTTAAAATTTTAGGAATATTATAGACTAATTTTGCCTGAGAAATGTAATGGTTTATTAATATACTAAAGTCTGAAAAAGAATAAAACAGGAAAATATATGCTAGGCTTGTTAATATATGGCACAATTTTATGGTATTAAGTATTGTTTAGTTTAATATATAAAAGTAACATATGCTCATTAAAAAATATATGCAACAAAGGCCGACCCCTGTTTAGAGTCTGATGTGTAGCCTTCTCCCACACTTCAATGCCTGTACCAGGACTTAAGTGCATACATGTGTATATGTGTGTATACATTCATCAAAAATGTAGTAATATATATATAGCCTCAGTCTGTAGTTTGCTTTTGATCTTAGCCTAAATCTTTTAGACAGGAGAACCAGAGGCAAGGATTAAAGTGTGGCCACCTCATTTGGGAGGTGCCAGCTGAAGATGGTGATGGTGGGGGCTTGATGAAATCAAGGTAAAAAGGATGCAAAGGAATGTGGTGTGATGTGTAACCACACTGACCATCATTTCACAACAGGCCTGGTAAAGACATAGCAGGTGCTTGGCAGGGGTGTCCTGTCATGCACTTGTCCTCTGGAAGGCTACAAGAAGAAACCGCACTCAGAATAGCCCGCTGCAGGAAGGAAGGGGCGGGAATTTTTCTGCTCAGATCCCTCTTGCCTCTCATTTCACATCGGCCAAGTTTCACGCCATAGGGAGGTATCTTCCCATATTTTTAGCCCTTGGCAGCCACTGAGGAAGCCAGTTCCCACATTCCATAGTGTGGCATTTCATCCAAATCTAGAGTGATCATTTAATGCTGATAGGGGTCCTTGGGGTGGGGTGGGGATAGTGGTGGAGGGGAATTAAGGGCTATGCAGGCCCAGAATTCCAACTTGAAATCCAGTTATCTGTGGGAGCTCAGCAAAAGCAGCGGTCATGGTCTGAGAAAGTGTGCGAAAATTGTATCCAGTATACTTACTTTGCAAAACAGAAAATTAAAAAATGGAATAGTATACACATTATTCTGGTATTTGTTTTGTTAAAAAAGAAGAAAAGACCCTGTGAGGACAGACCTGGCAACAAAATGAGGGACCTCTGAAAAACTGGCATGAGAAGGACCTCTGAAAAACTCCACTGCAGATTACAACTAAGAAAACACCTGTACCTCAACCAAGGACCCTCTGCACAATGTACATTCACAGCTAAGAAACCCACTCATCGCATTAAGGTACCTGCAGGTGGGCAGAGAATTAAACAAAGGAGAAATAAAAGGGGAGGTGTGGAGACATGGCCTTGCATGGGTCCCTGCTTGGGACTCTAGTTCTGGGGGAGGGAAGAGGAAGGTGGGAGTGGGGAGAGCACTCCATACCCCACTCCATCCACAGGACAAAGAAAAGGAGGCCCAGAGATGGGGCATTAGCTACCACAACCACCTCACTTTGGCCCCAGGAGGTGCAGACCAGACTATAAAATGCAGCAGCCAGTCTTCTTACCACTCCCACAGGCGGGGGAATGATTGGGTGGTGAGGAACCACAACACGAATGCTCTGGCCAGGAAGGAGAAGGAGAGAGAGGAGTATGCATGGGATTCTTGACCCACAATGAGCATGGTCTGAAAGACCAGCACACAGGACAGTTGACCTCAAGGCTCAGGGCAGAATCATGCATAGGGCAAATGGAGAACAGAAAGGCGCAATCATGCCCAAACTCCCTGTATGATCTCTGGATCCACAGTAAGAAAAGAACACTGAAAATGTCCCTCCTTGACAGACTTCTGCCCACCAAGTTTCAGCATATCAAACACCAAAAAAGCTGCAGCACTGAGGGTCCAGAGAGGCTGTCAAAATGAGAAACCATAGAAAGGGAGCTAAAACTAAAGAGATGGGGACAGATGACCCATAAGAAACAGAGCTCAAAGCAACAATTATAAAAATGCTTAAGGAACTAAATGATGATTTTAACAGAGAGATAACAAGCATTAAAGAAGACTTATAAACTATTATAAAGGACCAGAGAGAGATAATGACTACCTTAACTGAAATGAAGAATGGAATAAAAGTCACTAAACTAGATAAAATAGAAGTGCAGAGCAGTGATTTGCAGGAAAAGCCAGCAGAAAACACCCAGCCAGAACAGTTAGAAAATAATTTCCCAAAAATGAGGATGGATTAAGATTCTGCTGGGACTATATCAAATGTAAAAATATCAGAATAATAGGTGTACCAGAATGGACAGAGAAAAAGCAAGGTATCAAGAAATTATTTGAAGAAATAATGACTGAAAATTTTCTTAACCTGGAAAAGGCAATAGACATACAAGTCCAGGATGCACAAAGAGTCCTGAACAGGATGATCCCAAACAGGAACACACTGAGACACATCATAATAAAAATGGCAAAAGTTAAAGAAAAAGAGAAAATTATAAAAACAAGAGAAATGCAAGTAGTAACGTATAAAGGGACATGATTTAATTCTCAGTTTATTTCCCACCAGAAACGTTACAGGCCACAAGGGATTGGCAGGAAATATCTAGCGTGGTGAAAAGGATCTACAACCCAGAATAATGTATCCAGCAAGGCTAGCATTCTAAATTGAAGGACAGATAAAGAGCTTCTCGGATCACCAAAGAGCTAGATAAATACATCACCACCAAATGAGTACTACAAAGAATATTAGAGGGACTTCTTTAAGATGGGAGGAGTGATGGGGGAGTGGGTAAAATAAAGGAAAGGAATGGAGATATTTAGTTTGATTGTTAACATAAAATCAAAAGCAACAAAGAAACAAAACTCATGGACACAGTGAATAATTTAGCAGTTACCTGAGGGCAAGGTGAGGTGGAGGTGGCAGAGAAGGGACAGGAACACAAATATATGGTGATGGAAAGAGAATTGACTCTGGATGATTAACATATTATAGAATACATAGAAGATGTAATGTAGAATTGGACATCTGGGATCCATGTAATTTTGACTAATCAATGTCACCCCAATTAAAAAAAACTGTTATTATTTTGATATCAAACTCATTCTTTTAAACAAATGCCCAAGATTCCAGAGAATACAAGACACCATAATTTTTTTTAATTCATTTTTATTGTTAGACTTATTGGGGTGACATCTGTTAGCAAGGATTACGTAGGTTTCAGGCATACAATTCTACAGTGCAATTCTACTTATTATTGATGTATAATAAGTTCACCACCTAATGTGACTTCTCTTCCCATCACCTTATATTTAGCTTCCCCCCTCCTCTCCCACCCCCTCCCCTTTCTCCCCTCCTAACCCACTCGTCCCCAAATAAACATTAAACTATTGATTGTGTCCATGGGTTATTTGTTTCTTCATTTCTTTTTTTCTTTGCTTTCAGTTTTATATTCCGCATATGAGTGAAATCATGCAGTTCTTTGTTTTTTCTAAGACACCATAATTTATTTTGCTATTTCCTTACTGACGGACATGCAGGTTATCCCAAGTTCTCTACATTACGGAAATTATCCTTAAACAGCTTGTACAAGTCTTTCTGGAGGACAAATTTAAAGTGTGAAAAGTAATTTGAAAAGAAAGATTTTATTTAGACTTAGTCAACACACTCATTTGGAGTTTTACTGATCTGATCCTTGAGACTGCATTAATTATGACCCATTGCATAGATCCAAGGTCTGGCAGTTCTGAGAGCCCTGACAGGATTTGCTGGCTTTTCAAATGGAGGTCTGCAACATTGAGAGAGCATGTGACTCTCCCAGGAGGCTGCCAAGACTAAGAAATTACTTTCTTTTTCTTTTCTTTTTTGCATATGCCCAAAACCTTTCCATATGAATAAGCTTGTCAATGCATAAGTGTCTTAAATAAATAAAGAAATGAAATTCTATGCATTCTGATTTCACCCAGCCTAAATTTCCCAAGCCTTGTCATGGAGGCAGATGCAATTTGTCAGGCGATGGCCTAGGGGTGAGAACACAAGGAGGATACTCTGCATTTCCAGACAGGGAGTTTGAAGTGTTCATTGATAAGAAAAACACTGCCACATGGAAAATTTTACATGTATTCTACATAAAAAATCACCTTAGATTTCAGGCATGGTTTAGAGGAAAAAGTTTGACTTTATATTTTTATCTTATTAATGTTTTGACATCTTGACAGTTTTGAAGGTAATGACCCCCTATGGGAAGCAACAGAACTCCATCTGCTTTTCCTCTTTTCTAGGCAGCTGTCCCCCTAAATCTTCATAGACTACTACAGTCTCTGAAGATCACTCTGGTACCCTTCCCCCACTCACCCTATGGCATTTCTAAAATCTGCAACATTCCTGACTTTCATAAACCCATCACATTAATCGTCAACTAACCCCTTCAGACAGTAGATTGTATTAATATAAACTACAAAATATTATTTATTCTAGTGTCCTTTTCATTTCTTTCTCAAAGAAGTTTAATAACATAAACCTGTAAAATAAAAATAAAATTTTGCATAAAACTGTTTAAAATATTGATTAGACCAAATAGGATAGACAAAATTAACATAATTTACCCTTTAAAGGTGCTTGACTAGCAATATTGAATGTATGATAGAATGTCCCTAGAATTAAAAAAAAATGTTTTTTTAATAATGACCACTGAATCTAAAAACTGAGAGACTATGGTGGTGGAAAGATTACCTAAAATAATTATTGAAATCACCAAGAATTAAGACTAAATACAAAATTATCAGATGAGCTAATTTCATTGAAAACTATTGCAGCATTATTTACAATAACCAACATATGGAAGCAGCCTAAGTGTCCACAGATAGATGATTGGATAAAGAAGAAGTAGTACATATCAAGGACTGTCCAGAAAAATCCAGCCATAAGGGCCTCTATTTTTCATATTACATGGCTGGATACTTTCTGGATAGCCCTTGTATGTAGTGGAATATTACTCAGCCATAAAAAGAATAAAATCTTACCACTTGCGACAACATGGATGGACCTAGAGGGTATTATACTAAGCCAAATAATATAGACAAAGACAAATACCATATGATTTCATTTATATGTGGAATCTAAAAAAAACAATATAAATAAACAAACAAAACAGAAACCAACTCATAGATACAGAGAACAAAATGATGGTTGCCAGATTGAGAGGGTGTTAAGGGGGTGAGTAAAAGGGTGAAGGGACTGAGAAGTACAAAGTGGCCATTACAAAATAGTCACTGGGATGTAAATTACAACATATGGTCAATAATATTGTGATGATTATGTATGGTGTCCGATGGTACTTGACTTACATGCTGATCATTTCATAAGGTGTATAAATGTCTAATTACTATGTGGTACACCTGAAACTAATATTGTATGTCAAGTGTAATTGAAGAATGGGAAAAAAAAGACAGGCAAAAAAATTAAAAGCAAGGGAGAATGACACAAGTGTCAACAGATGGCAGCAACAATAAATATTATTGGGTGAACTAATCTGATAACATGAGATTTAAAGCTGGAGAATTTTAGGGAGGGGAGAAAAGTCTGAAAGTGACAGTGAGAAGAAAGAGGTAGCCAGCTCTAATGTTAGACCCAGGTATACATGGACTGAGGGAGAAAAAATTGCCAGTAAGTAATATGGTGGCAGGAGACACAGTACCTTGAGGGAGAGCCAGTTTCCAAGTAGGTGAATGAAATGCTCAACAATGAGGTTGAGGATATCAGGAATTTGGCTAATGATGGATTAATTCCAGAGGGCTCAATGGAAGGATTCCATTTAACACAATGTTCAGAAGCAGTCCCTTTGCTGTAGTTTTGCCAATTGACTTTGTTTTTGTTTGTTTGTTTGTTTTTTTGTCTAAAGTTCATCTCAGTAGTTTTCTTAGGAAGGGCCAGCTAATAGGAATAATGTTACCTGGGGCTTTACATATTAAAAACTCTTTGTCTGTAGTATTTATACTTGCAAGTATTAAGGTCTTATGTCCATTTCTATATTTGAGTATCTTATTATGTTACTCCAATGTCTTCTTGTAATGAATGTTGCTGTGAAAAAATTTAAAGATAGCCTGAATTTTTCCTTTTATAAGTGACTTGATTATTTACAACCTCTCCCCAAATTATTTCTTGCTCTTTGTAGTTAGTAGTCATACCAGGTAAAATGTCCCTGACATATTATATTCTTTTTTTTTTTTTTTTGTATGTGGATAGTTCCCTGGCCGGGAATCGAATCTAAGCCACAACGCTGACAGCTCCAGCAACAAAGCCTTAAGCCACTACACCACCAGGGAACTCCCTATATTCTTTAAATGAAAAGAAGTGGGGACTTCTCAAGATGGCAACTCGGGAGAAGGTCCCTAAAACCTCTCCCAGAAAACACAATTAAATGGCCATACAGGAGCCAAGAAAGAAAACCCTAAGTGACACAGTGACAACTGAGAAATCCATGCATCGCAAGAAAACACCTGAAGGTTAGAGAGAGGGGGGTGAGCGGGAGAGAAGGGAAGGAGCAGGGGCAGAGCATGATGAGACCCCATCGCTGCTAACTAAAGAAACTTAGAAAGAATTCAGGGAGCAATACAATACATGGGAGGGAGGAGGCCAAGAGGCGACAAGACTACAAGACAGAGTGGGGAAATGCTGGGAGACTGTGAGGGAACTGGACTTTAAAACAGCATGTTAGGAAAAAAGCTTGGGAACCAGTCTCTGAAACTCTTAAGTAGCAAGAAAGCTGGACTAGGACTCTAAATAGTCGCAGGCCGAAATAAAGCCTCAGATACAGCACCTCGGCTCTAGGTGCCCTTGCAGCCTGCAACACACATGCACATGGCTTCTCCGCAGGGCCATTGTTCTGAGTCCATGGCAGAGGTGCGCCAGTCGCCCTCATGTAGCCCATGACATCAGGCCCGTGGCTTTAGACCCATGGGTGGTGTGCGTCCAGCACCCTTGCTCAGCACTCTCGCAAGGCCTGGCCCATGGTGCATGCTTATCCAGTGCTCACATGCACACCTGGCGATCTCGCAGGGCCTGCAGATTCCACACGTGGAGATTGTGCACTTGGAGCACTAGCCCAGCACCCTTGCATGCACCTGTCAATCTCATGGGGCCTGCAGGTTTTGGCCAAGGAGCACGTGCACCCAGCACCCTTGCAAGCACACAGCGATATCGCAGGGCCTGCAGATTTTGGCTGCGGAAAGTGCACATTCGGTGCCATTAAATGGCACTGTCATGTGGCCTGCATCTCCAGCCTGCACTATGCGCACCCCCAGTGCCCTCACTTGGTGGGTGCTTGCAGACTCTGCCCAAGTGGCTGCTTTGGAGATAAATCACTAGAATACACCTGCGTCAAGCACTGGAGAGAGAAGAGAAGAGGATTTGAAACCGTTTGCCCCAACCAGTGAGAGTAGCCTTGGCTTGCATCCCATCAGCCTCCCTCATCTCCCTCAGCTTCCCCAGCAAAGGGCAGAAGGTGAAGCCACCCCAGCGTGCATTTTGTTGGTCTTTCTCATTTTCTACAGCCTTCCCAATGAACTTCAGGAAGCGAAAGGAGTGTGGATCAACATGCCCTGCCTCCAAACGTGGCTGGAGACCAGAGGTAAGGCTTAAACACCTTCTATCTCTCCCAAAACTTGTACCCCAGTGCCACCTAGTCTCTGCTATATAGCAAGACACCACAAAAATATTATTCAGAGAAAGAGAGATCCTAGGTTCTGTTGAATATAAAGCCCTCAGGCCAAAGAAGAACCCAGCAGACAATATGAGTACCTTAGGATTTAAAGCTGCTCAGAAAGAAGATGAAATCTCCAGAAAAGGATCTCATAGACCTAGAAATTTCTCAACTAAGTGACAGAGATTTTAAAGTAGCTGTTCTAAAGGCTCTGAGAGAAATGAAAACATACTGGCAAAACACCATAGCTGAGGTGAATTACCTAAGAAAGGAAATCCACGTACAAAAGGAACAATTTAATGAAGAAATTCAAACTATAAGGAAGAACGAGATGGAAATTTAAGAGATAAATGATACAATAAAAGAAGTGAGAAATGAAATAACTGCCATAGAAAACAGGGCCAACCAGAGGGAGGAAAGAATTAGTGATATTGAAGATCAGAACATGGAAACATCTCAGAAAGAGGGAGATAAGCAATATAGAATCAAAAGGATTGAAAGAACTCTGCAAGAACTACCTGACTTCATGAGACAAAACAACATCAGGATAATAGGATTAGAAGAAGGAGCAGAGCACTCTACAGAGAACATAAAAAAAATACTAGATGAGAACTTCTCACACCTATGGAAAGACCTGGAACCCCAAATTCAAGAAAAAAAATAGGTCCCTTACATACGCGGACCCTAGCAAATCTTCTCCAAGATACATGGTACTAAAGATGTTAAAAACTAAAGACAAACAGATAATTCTCAAGGTAGCCATGAAAAAAAGATCTATAATCTTTAGAGGAAAACTCATCAGACTGGCATCAGACTTAGCAGAAACTCTACAAGTCAGGAGGGAGTGGAATCAAATATTCAAAACTTTAAACGAGAGAGACTTCCAGCAAAGAATAAATTCTCCAGCAAAATCATCCTTCAGATATGAAGGAGGAATAAAGACCTTCTCAGGCACACAGAAGCTGAGGGAATTCGCCAGCAAGAGGCCAGCACTTCAAGAAAGACTGAAGGAGCCTCTTCAACCTGAAACAAAACAGCAAGACAAATGGAATAGAGTTGAGGTGACAAGAAAGAAACAAAAACAAAACAAAATAAAACAACAACAACAGAAAAAGCAATGGCTGCAGGAGATTCTCACATATCGATCATTACTTTAAATGTTAATGGACTGAACTCATTAATAAAAAGACACAGAGTAACAAGATGGATTAAAAAACAAAATCCATCCATATGCTGTCTCACCACCTTAGCCATAATAACAAACACAGACCCAGAGTGAAAAAATGGGAAACAATACTCTAAGCAAATGGTAACCAGAGAAAAGTAGTAGTTGCCATACTAATGTCTGATGAAATGAATTTCAAGTTAAAAAAGATAACAAGAGACAAAGATGGACATTAAATAGTGTGATAAAAGGCACAATGAAACAACAAGAAGATTTGACAGTAATTAATATACATGCTCCCAACTGGGAAGCATCAAAATATACAAAGCAACTACTAACAGGTCTGAATGGAGAAACTGACAAAAGCATAATTATTGTGAGAGACTTAAACACTTTCTTACCAGCCATGGGCAGATCATCCAAATAGAAAATAAATAAGGAAATACCATTTATAAATAATGCATTACAACAATTGGACATAATTGACATTTACAGGACACTTCATCCAACAAAAAGAGACTACACTTTTTTTCTAGTGCTCATGGAACATTCTCAATGATAGAATACATGCTGGGACATAAAAGTAGCCTCAGCAAACTCAAGAACATTGAAATCATACCAAGTGTATTCTAGTCCACAAAGATTTGAAATTAGACATTAATTGTAAAAGGAAAGCAGAAAAAAACCACATATACATGGAGATTAAACAACATCTTATTTAAAAATGACTGGATAAAACAACAAATAAAAGAAGAGATTAAAATATTTATAGAAACTAATGACAATGAAAATACAACATATCAAAATTATTGGGACACAGCAAAAGCAGTAATAAGAGGAAAATTTATTTCATTACAGGCCTATCTTAAGAAGCAAGAAAAATCACAAGTAAAAAAACCTTACCATCTCATCTTAAAGAACTAGAAGAAGAAGAGCAAACAAAACCCAAAGTCAGCAGAAGAAAGGAAATAATAAAAATCAAAGCAGACCTAAACCAATTAGAGAACAGAAGGACAATAGAAAAAATTAATATTACAAAGAGCTGGTTCTTTGAGAAAGTCAACAAAATTGACAAACCCCTGACTAGTAATCAAAGAATGAAAGGGAAGGACACAAATATCCAAAATTAGAAATGAAAGGGGAGAAATTACCACTGATACCACAGAAATACAAAGGATTATAAGAAAATATTATGAAGGGCTTTATGCCACTCAATTTAATAACCTAGAATAAACGGACAAGTTCCTAGAAACTTACAGCCTACCTAGACTGAACCAATAAGTACTGGATAATCTAAATAGACCAATCAATAGTAAAGAAATTAAAATGGCTACCTCTAGAGACAAAAGCCCTGGACCAGATGATCTCACCAACAAGTTCTACCAGACATTCACAGAAGAATTAACAACTATCCTCCTCAGACTCTCTGAAAAAGTTGAAGAGGAAGCAATACTTCCTAACTCATTCTATGAGGCCAACATTACCCTCATACCGAAGCCTAGTAAAGAGAACACAAAAAAAGAAAACTATAGACCAATATCTCTGATGAACACAGATGCAAAAATCCTGAACAAAATATTAGCAAATAGAATACAACAATGCATCAAAAAGATCATACATCATGATCAAGTGGGATTCATCCCGGGAGCACAAGGATGGTTCAACACATGAAAATCAATCAATATGATACACCACATAAACAAAATCAAAGATAAAGACCATATGGTCATTTTAATTGATGCAGAAAAAGCATTCGACAAGACACAACATCAATTTATGATCAAAACAGTGAATAAAATAGATATAGAAGGAAAGTATCTCAACACAATAAAGGCCATATATGACAAGCCCTCGGCTAACATCATACTGAATGGGGAAAAGCTGAAGCCTATTCCCCTAAAATCAGGAACAAGACAGGGATGCCCCTGGTCACCACTGCTATTCAATATAGTACTGGAAGTTCTAGCCACAACAAACAGGCAAGAGAAAGGAATCAAAGGTATCCAAATTGGGAAAGAAGAGGTCAAATTGTCACTATTTGCAGGTGACATGATCCTTTATATAGAAAATCCCAAAGATTCCACCAGAAAACTATTAGAAACAATAAATGAATACAGTAAAGTCACAGGATTCAAAATCAATGTACAAAAATCAACAGCATTTCTATGTACAAACAAAGAACCTTCAAAAAAAGAAATGAGGGAGTCAATTCCTTTTGCTATCACAACAAAAAGAATGAAATACCTGGGATTAACTTAACAAAGTGACAGACTTATACATGAAAATCTATAAGATACTTTTGAAAGAAATTGAGGCCAACACAAAGAAATGGAAAGATATCCCCTGTTCATGGATAGGCAGACTTAACTTGGTTAAAATGGTCATTTTGCCCAAAGCAGCCTATGGATAAGCAATGTCTATCAAAATCTCACAATCATACTTTCGCAAAATGGATAAAAGAATTATCAGATTTATATGGAACCATAAAAGACCTCAAATTGCTAAAGCAATGCTACATGAAAAGAATAAGGCTAGTGGTATTACACGGCCCAACTTCAATTTGTATTACAAAGCATCAATAATCAAAACAGCTTGGTATTGACAGAAAAACAGAAACAGAGGCCAATGGAATAGAACTGAAAATGCAGAAATAAATCCACAAATTTATGAATACATAATTTTGATAAAGGAGCAAAAAATATGCAATGGGGAAAAGACAGCCTCTTCAATAGGTGGTGCTGGGAAAGCTGGAAAACATATGCAAAAGAATGAATCTAAGCTGTGAACTCTGACCATATACAAAAATTAACTCAAAATGGACTAAAGCCCTTCATATAAGACCCGAAACAATAATCTGTATAGAAGAAAACATAGGTACTAAACTTACAGACCTAGGGCTCAAGGAACACTTTATGAACCTGACCTCAAAGGCAAGGAAAGTAAAATTGAAAATAAATGAATGGACTATATCAAACTAAAAAGCTTCTGCACAGAAAAAGAAACCATCAACAAAGCACAGAGTGGGAGAAAATATTTGGAAATAAATGCATCAGATAAGGGTCTAATGTCTAAAATATATAAAGAACTAATACGACTTAACAACAAAAACCAAACAGCCCAATTAAAAAGTGGGCAGAGGACCTAAACAGACACTTCTTCCGTGAAGAAATACAAATGGCCAGCAGGCATATGAAAAAATGCTCATCCTTATTAGCTATCAGGGAAATGCAAATCAAAACCACCTCACACCTGTTAGAATGACTATCACCAACAAGACAAGGAATAACAAGTGCTGGAGAGGATGTGGAGAAAAAGGAACTCTGGTACACTGCTGGTGGGAGTGCAAACTGGTACAACCACTGTGGAAGGCAGTGTGGAGGTTCCTCAGAAAATTGGGAATGGAGCTACCATTTGACCCAGCAATCCCCCTTCTGGGGATCTACCCAAAAAACTTGAAAACCTCAGTCCACAAAGATTTATGTACCCCAATATTCATTGCAGTCCTGTTCACAGTGGCCAAAACATGGAAATTATGTGGTGATGGAAAGAGAACTCACACTGGGTGGTGAACTTATTATAAAAGTTGACAGTGTCCTGTAGAATTGTACCCTTGGAATCTATGTAATTCTTGCTAACCAATGTCACCTCAGTAAGTCTAACAATAAAAAATATGCTTTAGAAATAAAAGGAATAATAAATAAAAAGAGGTAAGTTGCTTTAATTGAGCAAAATTTTATTTAATTATATTTTTATTATTTTTTATTTTTTTTAACAATTTCTTTTTACTTTTCAATTACATTTGACATACAATATTAGTTTTAGATGTACAACATAGTGATGAGTCATTTATATAACTTACAAAGTCATCACCTTGATAAATCTGGTACCCATCTGACACCATACATAGTTAATACAATATGAGTATTATTGACTGTATGCCCCACGTAGTACTTTACATCTTCATGACTTTGATTTTGTATTTCTCAATCTCTTCCTCTTTTTCACCCACCCTCCAACTCCCTCCCATCTGACAACCATCAAAATGTTCTCTGCATCTATGAGTCTGTTTCTGTTTCATTTGTTTATTTTGTTCTTTAGATGCCATAAATAAGTAAAACCATATGACATTTGTCTTTCTCTGTCTGGCTTACTACATTCAGCATGATACCGCAGCAGTTCTCAACCTGTGGGTTGCAGCCTCTTTGGGGGTCAAATGACCCTTTCACAGGGGTCGCCTAAGACCATCGGAAAACATGTATCAGATATTTACATGATGATTCATAACCGTAGCAAAATTACAGTTATGAAGTAGCAACGAAAATAATTTTATGGGGGTCACCACAACATGAGGAACTGTATTAAAGGGTCGCAGCATTAGGAAGGTTGAGAACCCACTGCCCTATAGGTTCAACCAGGTTTTTCTAGATGGCAAGATTTCATTCTCCTTTTTACAGGTGAGTAATATTCCACTGTATATACGTCCCACTTCTTTTTCTTATTACATGCAATATTATTTTATATTAATTTTAGGTGTACCACCTAGTGGTTAGACATTTGTATAATTTAAGAAGTGATTCCCCTGACTAATCTAATACCACCTGACACTATACATAGTTATTATCATATTATTGATGATATTCCCTATGCTTTACTTTACATCCCCATGACTATTTTGTAACTACCAATTTGTACCTATTTTTTATTTTTGTATTTCTTTTTTTGAAATTTTAAACTTCTGTACCCCTTTCCCTTATTTTACCCTCTCCCCTCCCTCTTCTCATCTTAAGGAAGTCCCTCTAACATTACTTGCAATACTGGTTTGGTGGTGATGAACTCCTTTAGCTTTTTCTTATCTGAGAAGCTTGCTACCTGTCCTTCAATGTTGAATACCAGCCTTGCTGGATACATTATTCTTGGCTGTAGATCCTTGGTTTCCATCACGTTGAATATTTTTCTGCCAATCCCTTCTGGCCTGTAAAGTTTTCTGTTGAGAAACCTGCTGAGAGTTAAATGGGTGTCCCCTTATAAGTTACTACTTGCATTTCTCTTGCTGGTTTTAGAATTTCCTTTTTCTTTAACTTTTGCCATTTTAATTGTGCTGTGTCTCATCACATTTCTGTTTGGGATTATCTTGTCTGGGAATTTGTGCTTCCTGGGTTGTATGTCTATTTCCTTCATCAGGTTAGGAAAATTTTCAGCCATTATTTCTTTAAATAAGTTCTCAATCCCTTGTTTTTCCTCTATAGCTTCTGGTAGGCCTATACTGCAAATGTTTTTATGCTTTATATTGTCCCAGAGGAATCTCAAAACATTCTCATTTTTTGGGGATTCTTTTTTTCCATTTGTTGTTTTGATTGGGTGTTTTCTGCTGGCTTTTCTTGCAAATAATTTCTTTGTGCTTCTACTTCATCTGGTTTGGTGACATTTATTCCACTCTTTATTTCAGTTAATGTAATCATTGTCTCTCTCTGGTTCTTTATAATGGTTTGTATGTCTTCCTTTATGCTTGTTATCTCTCTGTTGAAGTGCTCATTAATTTCCCTAAGCATTTTGAGCTCTGTTTCTAATGGGTCATCTATCCTCATCTCTTTTACTTTTTTTTGTCTGTTGTTTGGAAGTATTTTTAGCTCCCTTTCTCTGGTTTCTCATTCTGGCAGTCTGTCTGGACACTTGTTGCTGCAGTTTTTTTGGCTAATGATGGATAAGTTCCAGGGAGCTCCTCTTCCCAGCACCAATGCTCTGGGTTGGGGAATCTGGTGTGTGGCTGGGGTCCCTCATTCCTCCAGGGGGAACCCCTGTGGCTAAGATATTTCTTCTGATTCTCTACTGCCACTGGAGGTTTGGCTCCTTTTGCATATGTGCCCCTCCTACCAGTCTCAATGTGTCCCCACTTCTTTATATCCTTAGTTATAAAACTTCTGCTCAGTTGGTTTTCAGATGGTTCTCCAGGTTGGTTGTTCTATAATTTAGTTGTAATTTTAATATGTTCATGGAATCAAGCAGGCACTTTGCCATCTGGGATCTCCTCTTGGATTATATTTTTAAATATTTGTTTTGTTTCATTATTTTGGGTCTTTTCTTGTGGGCATCAATTATAAGTTTAAAAAGAAATCTTCTTCACCTGTTTTCTGTATCTATTATTTTGTTTCTAATCTTTTTTACTCAATTTTTCATTTTATTTTTGTTTTTCTCATTTTATTCTATATTAATTATTACCTTTTTAAAAGTTTCTTTTCTAATTTTGTGTTATTTCTGTGATGCTTTTGTTTTTTCTAATGATTTTTTTCTGAATTCTTCTATCTCTCCTTTTGCCATGTGTTTTTTCACTATGTCTTCCATGATTAATTACATTTCTGCTTTTTCTTTTAAAGAGGCATTTTTCTCATATTTTCCCCTTAATTCAGGGAAAGACATTTTTCAAAAATGTATCTGTCATACCAACATTTTATTGGTTAAAGTGTATCATATGTTAAGTTTTGCTCCTCCTTTTCCAAAATTTCTATTATGGAGTCTTTATATCGGTGCTTTCCTGCTTTCTTTCTTATATTTCATTATTGAATGAAGTGTTTTTCTGGACCAATGATTTGTAAGAGTTTCCAGCACAGGTAGGAGTTAGGTGGGAAGAAGCTAGTTTCTCACTAAGTACAGGCTCTTTTCTCTGCTGCCACATGAATAGATAATTTCCTGCAAATATGGCTTCTCTGTGTGATTCTTTGTGCAGCCCCACTTGCATTGCACTGTCTTTCTGAATCAAACTGGTATAGGGTCTTTTGTTGCCAGCATAGCTTGTCCCAGTTTCCCCAAACAGTTTTGCAAACAAAGGATAAAGTTTCTCTAACTCAGAGTGTGTTCCTTACCTTCAGGAATTATACTTTTGCTAACAATGTCTAGCTGGGTCTTCTTGCTGTTGAGTTCTATCTCTGTGTTCTTTCTCTCTACTTCCTTCCACAAAATTTCTGTCCAATATCAGCTGCTTTTGGCCCCATTTATGCATGTTTTAGGAACTGATAAGAAGTAAACTTGTGTCCTAGTTAACAAAAGAAAAATAAAACATTTGTGAATTTGGGGGGATATAGATTGTAGCTCTTAAATTATTTTCAAAGATAAAAAAGAAAAATATTAATATAGCCAGTCATGATCACACCAGAAGTCTTATTTATTTCTTTGGAATAGTAATGTCCACATTTTATGGATAATCAGAAACTTATATGTGTGTGGCCTGAATTCTCTCCTACTAATATTCAAAACTATGGATTTTTAAGGATGATAAAAAAGGAAGCCTTCAAAATTATTTAGTAGACTCTCAGTTAACTGGAATTCATGGGGATTAGTAGATACAAAATAAATATAGTTTCTGGTTGCTTGAGAGTTATTATTAAAAATTGGTCCACTAATACTATACCCCATACTATATGATACCATACCATACCATACCATATACTTTGTATTGCCTTAATATTAATATTGAAATACAGTAATTGAAAGCAAATTAAGACAAATAAAGACAAAATTAACTTAATGCAGTACAGTTTTATTATAAAAGCAGCTTTGTGAAGACACTGTGTAATTTTAGTAAAATGGCAGTTAATAAACTTTTCAACTTAATGAACTTCACTGAAATAAATTTTTAATTTCAAATAACTTTGAGAATACACACACACACACACACACACACACACACACACACACAGTAGAGATCAGGAAAAAACTGTTACAGTAGAGATCAGGAAAAAATAGTGTTGCAAGAGGCACTTCTGGAAAACTACCCTGGAAATTACAACAAATAGAACAACTATATTCAACAGAGGATTCCCTATACAACACACAAACACAGCTAAGAGGCCAACTTGTCACACTGAAGCATCTGCAGGTGGGCAAAGAGGGACAAACTGAGGAGGAGGGAAGGGGGAGTGCAAAGATGTGGGCTGCTTGGAACTATGTGACTGTAGGAGGGAAGAGGAAGAAGGCAGCAGGTGAGCATTCTGGACTACACCTAATCCACAGGATAGAGAAAAGGAAGCCCAGAAGCTGGGGCTGAGAGATGCCACAATCAGACCTCACTTTGGGCCCAGGAGGTGCAGACTGGGTGCCGTGAAATGCCACTGCCCAAATTCACTTCATTTCTGAGATGGGGAGGGGGGAAGGGCAATGAGGGTAGTGGGAAGCTGCAACCTGACTTCTGGCTGGGAAAGAGAAGAAGAGAAAAGGCTGTGAGTGTGCTTTTCTGGACATGGGCAGTCCTGCTCTAGGGGTCAGCATATAAAACAGCTGGCTGATCCCAAAACTCAAGGCAAAGGCCTAAGGGCAAACCAAATACAAAAACGCATAAACCTGCACTGTAGGTGCTTCCCTCAGCACCAGGCAGAAAGCAAAGGCACTGGGTGCCCTCCCTCACCTGCCCTTCCAGAGCTCTGCCCCAGCCCCCACCTCTGTCCAGTATTAGCAGTGAGCCCCAGAAGAAACTGTACTAGGGAGTGTAGGGTAAAGGAGAAGGATATCTATAAACAGAGAAGCACCTAGAATGAGGAAACAAAAAAATACACCTCAAAAGAGAGAATAGCAGAAAACTCCTGAAAATGAGATGGAGGAATACAATCTATAAGAGACAGAATTCAAAACAATGGTTATAAAGATGTTCAAGGAAGTTGGTGAAAATTTCTTTTTTTTAAATTCATTTTTAATGTTAGACTTATTGGGGTGACATCTGTTAGCAAGGATTACATAGGTTTCAGGCAAACAATTCTACAATGCATTGTCAACTTGATGTATAATGAGTTCACCACCTAATGTGACTTCTCTTTCAATCACCTTATATTTAGCTTCCCCTCCCTCCTCTCCCACCCCCTCCCCTTTCTCCCCTTCCTGATCCACTCATCCCCAAATAAACATTAATCTATTGATTTCGTGAAAATTTCAACAAAGTGATAGCAAGCATAAAGGACATAGAAACCATTAAAAAAAAGACCAGTAAGAAATAAAGATTACAATAACAAAAATGAAGAAAGGAATAGAAGAAGTCACCAGACTAGATGAAGCAAAAGTGTGAATCAGTGCTTTGGAAGACAAGGTAGCAAAAAACACCAAATCAGAACAACAAAAAGAAAAAAGAATCCAAAAAATGAGGATAGTTTAAGATTCCTCTGGGACAACATCAAGTGTAACAACATTCACATCATAGGGGTACCAGAAGAAGCAGAGAAACAGCAAGGGATTGAGAACTTATTTGAAGAAACAATGACTGAAAATTTTCCTAACTTGGTGAAGGAAATAGACATAAAAGTCTAGGAAGCACAGAGAGTTCCAAACAAGATGAACCAAAACAGGCCCACACTGAGGCACATCATAATTAAAATGGCAAAAATTAAAGACAAGAGAGAATATTAAAAGCAGTGAAAGAGCAAGTAGTAATTTATAAGGGAGCACCCATAAGACTACCAGTGAATTTCTCAACAGAAACTTTGCAGGCCACAAGGGAGTGGCAGAAAATATTCAACGTGATGAAAACCAAGGATCTACAACCAAGATTGATGTATCCAGTAAGTCTATCATTCCAAATTGAAGGGCAGATAAAGAGCTTCCCAGACAAGAAAAGGCTATAGGGGTTCATTACCACCAAACCAGTATACAAGTAATGTTAGAGGGACTTCTTTAAGATGGAAGAGGGGGGCAAAAATTAGGAGTATTAAATGGCAATAACTACATATCTATCACCAGTAACTTTCAAGTTAAATGAATTAAAAGCTCCAATCAAAAGACATGGAAAGTATTGAATTAAGTGGAGTGTCAAAGAGAGGACAGATGAAATCCAAGGAAGAAAATAAGCATGGAAACACATTTATAGATATAGAAATGTTTAGGTTGTTACCAGATGGGAGGAAGGTTGGGGGAAGGTGTGAAATAAGGGGATGGAATTGGGGAGTTCAGATTGGTCATTACAAAGTAACAGTTATGGAGATACAGGGTATAACATGGGAATAAAGTCAATAATGCACTAACAGTGTGTGGTGTCAGATGGGTACTAGATTTGTTGGGGTGATGGCAGGAGGGCTGGAAGGGTGGGTAAAAAAAGGTGAAGAAATCAAGAAGTGCAAAGTCATGGTTACAAAGTAGTCACAAGGATGTAAAGTGCAGCATAGGGCATATAGTCAGTAATATAGTAATAACTATATATGGGTCCAGATGTATTGGAATGAGGATTTTGTCAGTTATATAATTGTCTCAGCATTATGCTGTATGCATGAAACCAATATAATATTGTGTGTCAAATAGAAAAAAACTATTACAGTAGGGCTAGAGTTTTATGGGTAGACATCACACCACAATCATTAGAATCTGATGATGTAGCTAGGACAGGATAAGGAGAAGTAGATGTAGATGTTTTGGATCTACATTAGTAGATAATGCTATATTGGCAAACTTGCATGAAGCTTTCTTGAGAAATGAACAAATATCAGCTTTCTTTGAGTCCCTATGCCTCTCACTCAAAGTCAGGTTTTGCCTGACATGCAGCTGTGTAACATGCTGAGAAGTGAAGAAGGGTTGCTCTTCCGCAAATGTTATTACAGTTTCAAATGTTGCAGTAGCTCTTTGCCAGGAAACTCTTTCTACCTTACCTTCAACATCATCACTCTCTTCCTCCTCTGCAGCATCAATTTTTCCATGATTCACATCTTTTATGATGTCTTCTGTATTAAGTGTATGAGTTACTGGAATAGCTTCATCCACATCAAGTCAATCATTGAGTTCATCTCATGACAAATTCTTTTTGTCATTAGCTCTATCAACTAAATCACAAATGTCATCATAAACTCTGCTATTGGCAGATGCACTTTTGACTGGAAATTCCTCAAAGTGGATGGAGAAGGAGGAAGATTCCACATATATCACAGCTAGCCACAACTTTCTCCAACATTTCTGTAATGTTTCACTTCTCAGAGTCCCAAACACAACTGACAACATAGATAGCATCTTTAAGATTCTATTTTTTTCTGAAAATCCAGAATTGTCCCATCAAAATTAGCATTATAATTTTCTGCATAAAGTCCTGCTTGTAAGACATTTTTACATGATGTATTACTCCCTAATCCATTGGTTGGATCAAACTTGTGACATTAACTGGAAGATAACATACAGAAATGTTGCCATTAACAAGTTCTTCCACAGGAGAATGTGCATGACTGTTATCCAGGAGCAACAGAACTTTACTATTCTTTGCTATTCCTTTCTTTTGTAAATTTTCTTTAACACTAGGGACAAACAAATAATTAAGCTATGTGGTAAAAATTTCTGCATCCATTCAACTCTTACCTCGTGCATAATAATCTACAAAAGGGTTAGTTACGCCTTTAAAGCACTTTGGTTTAGCAAATTTGCCGGCCACACACAAACTTACCTTATGATTTCATGATGCATTTGCACAAAAGAGCACAATTATAGGCTCTTCATTTAGCTTGAATCAGCAAGCTACCTTCTCATTATCGCCAGCCAAAGTAGAATTAGGCAGACGCTTCCACATTAATTCAGTCTCATCTGCATCAAAAATCTGCTCTGGGGTCAAGTCATTTTCTGCAACCAACTGACTGAACATGGCACAAAATGAAGCTGTAGCCTCCAAATCAGCCAGTTTCCACTCACCTGACAAGTCCAGCTTATAGATGACACAACAAACCTTGATTCAGTTAAGCCAGCCATTTGAAAATGACCACTGAACTTTAATGTTCATTTTCTCATGGAATTTTCTCACCTTTTCCTGCAACATGGGTCCAGATTTACAACCACTTTCAGACCTTTTCAATGAAAATCACTCACACAGGGACCAATGAAGCACTTCCTTTTTTTTTTTTTTTTTTTTTTTTTTTTTTTTTTTTTTTTTTTTTTTTTTTTTTTTTTTTGCTTTTTGGTATGTGGGTAGTTCCCTGACTGGGAATTGAACCCAGGCCGCAGTGCTGACAGCACCAGTGCTGAAGCCTTAAGCCACTACACCATCAGGGAACTCCCCAATACTTCCATTTTTAGTGTATGAAGAGTATGATGTTTCTTCACACTGTTGTCACTCTCTGACTTAACATAAAACTCCTTTATCTCCTAAGACCAAGCTTTAATGTCTGTCACACATCGTTGAAAAACTGACATTAAATTCTTCTGTGAGCACTGCACAACTCTCACCTTTCTCAAGTCTTTCGCCTATTTCCATCTTCTGCTTTAAGGTAAGAACTATTCACTTATGCTTACTTGGGACTTGTTTCAGCATACTTGGGGTTGTGTGAGAACACAAAATTTGAATAATAATTGATTCCAACCAACCAGTGTGTTTACACATGGTGAATTGGTGGGAGTGGGAGATAAACATGGTGAGCAAATTGTGGGCTTACTCATGGCATTGCATGCCAAGTTTAAACTTACATTTCCACTAGACATTGATTTTATTTTAGTTTTTATTTGAAGTGTTATTTCTTCAATTTTTTCCCCGGTTGCTTGAGAGTGCCTGTTGCTTGAGTTCTGGTTAATGGAGAGTCTGCTCTATTAATAAATGCACAGATAGCCTACCAAAATTAGGGATGACTCATATCTCTTGGCTAGGCCTTACTTAAAGCTTTATAATTACAATATGCTAGAAATTTTAATACACCAAGTGACAGAGTAAAAGTTTGTATTGTTCATTTACTCCTCATATCATACCATGCTAAGCAATATTTAGATATTTGCCATCTTGCTTTTAGTTCTTTGCCTCAAGGTCAGGTTCTACAATTATCTGAATCATTGAGGCCGTGAGCTGGCATAGCTGGCATAGAAGTGGGGACAGATGCCCATCCTTTGAAGCCAAAGTGTTTGCCTGCCTGGCAAGATTTATTTCACATAGGGATGATGTCAGAGCATTTCTGATCCTTAAAAGGTATTTACCTTAAGCAAAAATTCATTGATATATCTTTATTATGTGACTAAACAATTCTTGAGACCTCTGGACTTTATTCAAGCAGTATATACTGTAGCTGAATTTCTATTCCAAATTTTTTACTGATAGTTGCTATCAACCTGGATTTTAGCAGTTTCATGAAAGAGCCATGTAGACAGAAATTTAGGAAATTTTGTGATTCAGATGCCACTTCTCAAATTCTAATTAAATTATGTATTTTTTTGATAGCATAGTTTTCTTTTAGGTCTGTGAAATTAAAATCCTCTTACAACCAGGCTGCACAGGTAAGAGAGACACTTGGTAATGAAAACACATCCTAAGGTTTGCACATCAAAAGCAACTGCAGAAACTGAAAGTATGTTTCATATTCATCAAAATATGTCTTCCAAAATTTAGACTTTATTTCTCCTAAAATAATACAGCCTCAAAATCTGTAATTCCATTAAGCTCAGAGAAGTTGCCATGAACTAAATTCATATGCCTGGTTTGAGCCTGAGATCTTCACTTCTGAAAACAAAAGGCCTTCCTTTCCCTGGGGTTTTAAGCTCAGTACATTCAGATGTTTCATCAGACCAGCAAGAAAGCACAACCTCTTGGGCCCCTGAATTAAGTTATGCCTCAGAACCCTTTCAACCCCAAAGTCCTTGACCTTGAAATACTTCTTTAACAAGTGCCCATAATCTAGCCTTCTGACTGCATTAAAGTAAATCCAAAGTGCACACACTGCTTTGTCTTTGTTCATCTGGTGATGGTTAAGGGCAGAGGCATGAAAAATGTTGACAATCACAATAGCTTCCATTCTTACACCAGGAAAAAAATCTTTCTCACATAGCTCAAATCACAAACTGGCCTAATGAGGAGCATAGACTTCTCTTTTGTCTTGAATTAGTATTGAAGCATCTCCTACCCACTCCACCTTTCATTGCAGTACTCCACCTGTAGTAAACATCCATGTTTTACATAACAAACTTCTCTTACTGGAAGAGATAGGTAGCCTTTGCAAAATTTGTATATTCTAGCTAATCAATCAGGCCATTTACTAAATACTGTTGCTTTATAGTGTTCCATCCTATACATTTGGCACATGGGTTTACAGCTTAAATTTAAAATAAAAAATAATTTTTACATTGTTTTTTAAGTATGTGTCACAGTGATTTTCAAACTTTTTTTTTCTTTTACATTTGCAAGTTCAATATGTGAAGAAATAAAAGAGAATCCAGCTTTTCTAAAAGGGGGCTGAGAATAAAGGAACATTCCTCCTGCCTATGAGACAAAATTCCCAGGCCTGTTTGAAGATCACTTTGATGCATAGTCAATTTTTGTGAATAGTCCATGGCTATCTGAAAAGAAGATATATTCTTATTCTTCCTTTCTCATTTATATTTATAAATACGTAAACAGATGTATATAATCTATCTTATTTTTATTTAGGTCTTCTCTATCCTTTCTTATTTTCTCACTTTTGACCATGTGATCTGTTCTATGTGAAAGGTAACTTAATTAGTCATAGTTTCTCACTTAATTTCTTATAGTTTTTGCTTTATGAATTTAATTGGTATATGGATATTCATAAATCTGAGATCTTAATTTTGCAATAAAGTTACAAAGTGCCTATCTTTGTCTCATTTAATATTCTTTTTCCTGAATTATGCTTTGTTTGAGATAAAAATTTCCATTTGCTCAGTATGCCTTTGTTTATCCTTCTATTTTTGTTCTAAATCACTTTGCTTTCCTTATCTTATGTGTATAGCATAAAGTTGGGGTTTGATTTGGTATTCCTTTTAAGAAAAAATTTCAATTAATTGCTAAATTTAATCTTTTTACATTTATAGAAATTAAAGTTGTTTTATTTTGATTCACCTATCATCTCTTTGTTATGCTTTTGTTTTATATTTCTCATTTAATTTTTTTTCACATTCCTCTTTCATCTGCACCTAACCTCCATCTCTAATCAGGTCGAGGGGAGGCACTGTTGCCAATTCCAGTGCTTGATTCCCTTGTTTCAAATGAAGAATTTTTGGTTTTACCCCTAAGGTAAGTTATGTGAAGTGTGCTTTTTCAATGTTTTCTCAGATCTGTAGTGAAACATCTTTAATCACAGTCTTCCTGCTCTTTATTGTACTTCAGGATATACTATACTTCAGGGTTTCAGGTATCTTCAACTTTCAGTAAAATTGGGTTTTGCATTTTTGTTTGTCATTATCCTTGATACTGGGTAATTTCTAAGAGGAGGAGTAGAGAATGATATATTTACTTCACTATTTCAATTCTAGAAGTTTCTTCAGAGTACATTTAAAAAATTACTGTTTTATGTATATATTATGTTATCCCAACTAGATTATAATTTAGGGACTTTTCTGCATCCTTTTTTACTTTTCTTATACTGTTGTTTCTTAAAGTTTAGTATCATAAGTATTGCTTTCAATATTTGTTAAAAATTCTGGTAGTTAGGCCCAACCATCTCAGGTGATTCTGCTGATGGTTCACTCCCTGCACCTTGTAAGTAGCTACTGGGTTAATTGGCTGCTTTACAAGGGGATGGGTATTTGCGTGAGAACTCTTGGTATATGTAATAGAATAGATACTGTTTTTATATATAATACTGGTTGAGATAACATATGTAGCAGTAGAGAAGGTACTAAGACAGAGGTGTTTTTTACCTGGAGGATGCAGAAAGCATGCTTTTTTCTAACTCAGAAATATTCTGTGATCTTTTTAGTTGAATGGCTTTTAGCACACTAATGATACACAATAACTATTGATGAATGGCGACATCAAAACAGGGCAGTTTAATAAGTGAAAAGTCTCAGAATCTCCAAAATAGATTCAAGAAATATGAGTATAAGTTACCTATATGTTTATCTGACTAACTAGGCAAGTACTCCCTTACAGTCGATAGAACTGTAAGGTGGATTGTGTGTTAATTTCTGGATGTGTTATGCATAGTGTAACTTCTCCCCTTTTTCTACCCCTAGCATTCTTTGTGGCAGACTGTTACTTCTCCCTTCTTCCCTGGCAGATGACTTTTGACCTAGAGATTACATTTCCCAGCCCTCTTTATAAGCAGGCTTGCCCATGTGACCAAGTTCCTTGAAGTAATGAGTTCTACTTTATTTTTCTTCATAGTGTGCATCATTACTTAACATTGTATTAAATATCTTGTACTGACTGTCTCCTCCAGTAGACTGTAAAAGACATGAAGGCAGGGATGTTGTCTTAATCTCTTCATATTCCCAGCATCTAAGTGAGCACTGTCATGTAAGGAACACTCAATAAAATAAAGGCATAATTGCAAAGATATAGAAATTATTAGATACATAATACATGGCATGTGGGTCCCAGTATTTCTATAATGAGGATGAATAATAGGCCTCATCAAGGATAGTTTGTCTTGATTTGGGTTACCAGTTGAGCTTGAATGACTACCCTCTCTGTGCACATTTAACATTCATATTTTCAAAGAGAAAGGCACTTACTGCATTGATTACAGTCAACAGAATGTAGGATCCCAGTTGTGGAGAGCTTAATGCCACTTGAGAAGGTTGACCTTCCTCATACCCAAACTAACTACACAGGTTGCTTTTGGTTTAGGTATCTATCCAGGTCCAGTTATTAGTAATCAACACAACACTATTGGTTTCATTTAATATACCATGACCATGGCATGAGTCACAGCAACATTGTGTAGAAAGACCATATATACTCATGAGAATGTGATGAATACTGCTGGCACACCTACGCTTCAAAATGAATATTGTCCTTTTAAAATAGTTGCTTCATGGGAAGTTGTATAATATGTATTTCAAATGTATTTGAAAATATCTTTTAGATGTGCTTAAAAATTTTTATTGTTAAATTTATTGGGGTGACATTGGTTAGTAAAAATTACATGGGTTCCAAGTGTGTGATTCTACAATACATTATCTACGTATTGTTATGCGTTGATCACCCAGAGTCAGTTTTCTTTCCATCACCATATATTTGAGACTCTGTCCCTTCTATTCCACCCCCACCCCAATACCATCAGATAACCATTAACGACTAAACTATTGATTGTGTTGATGAGGTTTTGCTTCTTTGTTGCTTTCAGCTTTGTGTTCCACATATGAGTGAATTCATATGGTTCTTGGTTTTTTCTGTCTGGCTTATTTCACTTTGCATGATGGTCTCAAGGTCCTTCCATGTTGCCATAAATGGTTCTATTACATCTTTTCTTATGGCTAAGTGATATTCCATTGTGTATATGTACCACAGCTTCTTTAGCCAATCATCTATCAAAGGACACTTTGGCTATTTCCATGATATGGCCCCTGAGACAGTGCTGTGATGAACATTGGGGTGCATATATCTTTATGAACTAAGATTTTCAAATATTGGGTGTAGACACCCAGAAGTGGGATTGCCGGGTCACATGGTAGCTCTAATGTTAATTTTTTGAGGAACCTCCCTACTGTCCTCCATAGTGGTTGTACCAGTTTGCATTCCCACCAGCAGTGTATGAAGCGTTCCTTTATCTCCACACCCTAACATTTGGTATTCCTTGTCTTGTTGATAATAGCCATTCTAACAGGAGTGAAGTGGTATCTCATTGTGGTTTTGATTTGCATTTCCCTAATAGCTAGTGAAGTTGAGCATTTTTTCATATATCTGTTGGCCATTTGTATGTCTTCCTGGGTGAATTGCCCATTTTTAAAATAGATTGTTTGTTTATTTATTGTTGAGCTATACAAGTTCTTTATTTATTTATTAGCCTCTTATCAGAGGCACTGTTTGCAAATATTTTCTCCCATTTGGTTGGCTGTCCCTTTGCTTTGTTGATGGTTTCTTTTGCTGTGCAGAAGGTTTTGAGTTTGATATAGTCTCATTCATTTATTTTTGCTTTTACTTCCCCAACGTTTGAGGTTAGATTCATAAAGTTCTCCCTAAACCCAAGGTCTGTAAGTTTAGTTCCAGTGTTTTCTTATATATAGTTTATTGTTTCAGGTCTTGTGTGGAGGTCCTTAATCCATTTTGAGTTAATTTTGACATATGGTGACAGTTGGCAGTTCAGATTCATTCTTTTGCATGTGATTTTCTAATTTTCCCATTACCATTTACTGAAGAAGCTTTCTTCTCTCCATTGTATATTTTTTGCTCCTTTGTCAAAAATTATTTGTCCATATATTTGTGGGTGTATTTCTGGTTTTTTTATCCTGTTCCATTGGTCTGTGTGTCTGTTCTTCTGCCAATACCAAGCTGTGTTGATTATTGATGCTTTGTAGTATAGATTGAAATCGGGGAGTGTGATGTCTCCAGCCTTATCCTTTGGCTATTTGGGGTCTTTTGCAGTTTCATATGAACCTGTTGATTTTATCTATTTCTTGAAAGAATATTTGGGATTTTGATGGGAATTCCATTAAATCTGTATATTGCTTCGTGTAATATAGCCATTTTAACTATGTTGATTCTTCCAATCCATGAATATGGAATATATTTCTGTTTTCTTATGTCCTCATCAGTATCTTTCAGTAGTATCTTATAATTTTCAGTATACAAATCCTTCACATTCTTTGTTAAGTTTATTTCTAGGTATTTTATTATTTGGGCTGCAATTGCAAAAGTTATTGTTTGTCTCATTACTTTTTCTGAAGTTTTGTTGTTGCTATATAGAAAAGTGATTTTTGTACACTGATTTTATATCCTGCAACTTTACTGTATTTGTTTATTAGTTCTAATAGCTTTTTGGTGGAGTCTTTAGAATTTTCTATATAAAGGATCTGTTATCTGCAAAAATGACAGTTTAACTTCTCTCCCAATTTGGAGAACTTTTATTCCTTTCTCTTCCTGCCTGAATTGCTCTGGCTAGAACTTCCATTACTATGTTAAATAGTAGTGGTAACAGGGGGCATCCCTGTCTTTTTCCTGAATTTAGGAAAACAGATTTCAGTTTTTCCCCATTCAGTATAATATTAGCTGAGGGTTTGTTGTATATGGCCTTTATTATGTTGAGGTGCTTTCCTTTCATTCCCATTTTATTCAATGTTTTGATCATAAATGAATGTTGTATTTTGTCAAATGCTTTTTCTGCATCAATTGATATGATCATATAGTTTTCATCTTTTACTTGGTTTATGTGGTGTATCACATTGATCATTTGCATATGTTGAACAATCCTTGGGCTCGGGTGAATCCCACTTGATTGTGGTGTGTAATCTTTTCAATGTATTGTTATATTCTATTTGCTAGTACTTTATTTAGGATTTTTGCATTTGTGTTCATCAGAGATATTGGTCTATAGTTTTCTTTTTTGTGTTATCCTAACCAGGCTTTAGTATTACAGTTATGTTGGCCTCATCAAAATAGTTGGAAAGTATTGCCTCTTCTTCAATATTTTGGAAGATTTTTGAGGAGAATAGGCATTAGTTCCTCTTTGAATGCTTGATAAAACTCATTGGTGAGAGTTTTATCAAAAGCTCTGGTCATGAGCTTTTGCTCTGGGGAGGTTTTGGATGATTGTTTCAATTTCCTTACTATTGATTGGTCTATTTAGATTGCCCAGTTCTTCTTGGTTCAGTGTTCGTAGGCTGTATGTTTCTAGAAATGTGTTCATTTCTTCAAGGTTGTTAAATTTGGTGGCATATAGTCCTTCATAATATTTTCTTATGATCCTTTGTATTTCTGTGGTATCAGTGGTAATTTCTCCTTTTTCATTTCTAATTTTGGTTGTTTTTTTTTTTCTCTTTGCCCCTTGGTGAGCCTAGCCAGAGGTTTGTCAATCTTATTGAATTTTTCAAAGAACAGCTCTTCGTTGCATTAATTTTTTGTACCATTTTTCTGTTCTCTATTTCATTTAGTTCTGCTCTAATTTTAATTATTTCCTTCCTTCTGCAGACTTTGGGCTTTTTTTGTTCTTTTTCTAGTTCTTTAAAATGGGATGTTACTTGTGCTTTTTCTTGTTTATGGATATAGGCTGTAATGATATAAATTTCCTTATTACTGCTTTTCCTGCATCCCAATAATTTTGATACATTGTATTTTCATTGTCACTGTTTTCTATGTATATTTAACCTCTTCTTTTATTTCTTCATTGATCCAGTCATTTTTTAAATAACATGTTGTTTAATCTCCACGTGTACGTTTTTTTTTCTGTTTTTCTTCTGTTTTTTTCCTGTTTTTTTTTTTTTCTGTGTGTGTGTGTGTGTATGTGTGTGTATTTGTGTGTGGGTGGGCAGTTGATCTTCAATTTCAAGGCTTTGTGGTCTGAGAATATGCTTTGTATGATTTCAATTTTTTTTTTTAATTTGCTGAAGGTAGTTTTGTGATGCAGCATATGGTCTATCCTTGAGAATGTTCTATGTGCACTAGAACAGAATGTATAGTCTTATGTTGTAGGATGGAATGTCCTGTAAATGCCTATTATGTCCAATTGTTGTAATGTATCAGTTAGAGCTGATAGTTCCTTATTGATTTTCTGTTCGGATGATTTTTCCATGACTGTCAAGGGGGTATTTTGTTCCTACTAAAATTGTGTCTCACCTTTTAGATCTTTAAGTAGTTGCTTTATAAATTTTAGTGCTTCTCTTTTATGATTATGAAATGTCCATCTTTGTCTTTTATTACCTTTTTTATCCTGAAGTCTGTTTCATCAGATGTATCACTACTCCTGGTTTTCCCTGGATGCCATTTGCTTGGAGTATTGTTTTCCACCCTTTCACTCTGAGTCTGTGTTTGTCCTTGTGGCTGAGGTGTGTCTCTTGGAGACAGCACATAGATGGGTTTTGTTTTTTAATCCAGTCAGCTTCTCTGTGCCTTTTTATTGGTGAGTTCAGTCCATTTACATTTAGGGTAATGATGATATATGAAGATTTCCTATGGCCATTTCGTCTTCTGGTGTTAGGTTTTTCAGAGTTTCAGTTTCTTCTTTACTTTTTTCTCACTGTCTATTTTTTTAGCTTGATGGCGTACTATGATTTTTCCTTCCATTTCTTCTTTTTCTTTTTTGTTGGTTGTTTATCTTGGTTCTGGGTTTTCTTTTCATTTGTGAGTTGTAATCATGAGGTTTATAAAAAGGAAAATTTTAGTTATGCAGTGGCTCCTTTTCTTAAGCATACTTTTAATTTCTCTTCTCTTTTGGGAATTTAAACCTTTACTTCTTCCCTTTTTATGGTTTGTTGTTCTAACTTTTTGCCATTATTTTGGCTTTTTATTTCAGGTCAAGTAGCCTCCTTCAGTATTCCCTGGAGTGCTGGTCTTCTGTTATGTCTGAAAAGGTCTTTACTCCTCCTTTATATCTAAAAGATAACTTTGCTGGATAGATTATTTTTGGCTGATAGTTCTTCTTTTTTAATATTTTGAATATATGATTCCACTACTCCTGGCTTGAAGAGTTTCTACTGAGACGTCTGATAATAGCCTGGTGGACTTTCCTTTGAAGGTTATAATTTTTCCCCCCTTGGCTGGCTTGAGAATTCTTTCCATCTTTGATTTTCAACATCTGCAGTATAATTTGGCTTAGAGAAGATCTGGTGTGATTTAGGTAGCTAGAGGTACTGTTTTCTTCTTGAATTTGGGGTTTCAGTTCTTCCCATAGGGTTGGGAAGTATACTTCCCCAAATAAAATCACTGTGGTGATTCCCAAAAGTTATAATAAATGCTGAATATGAAAGAGAGAAAGAGAGAGAGAGACAGAGAGAGAGAGAGAGAGAGAGAGAGAGAGAATCTAATTATTTATTGCATTAGACAAATTCATCCTTTGAAATGTATTTCCTTTCCTGTTTTTGTTGGAGTATAAGCATTAATTCACTATCACATAGTGGTATCCTATCTAATTTCTTTACCTCTAGTCATTCCCTTTTCAAGTACATTCTAGTCATTGCCAGAACATTATTCTTCTTAAAGCTCTGTTTTGATCATTTCACTGTCTAGTTCAAAATCTCTTAGGAACTTTCATCTAATTACCAAATTCCACATTCTTCAGTCTGGCAATTAGGATCTACAGTTTGGCTCCTATGTATCTTTCCAGGCTTATCTAACTGCACTTTCTCCATGTGCTAACTAACCTTCATTACTCACCTTCAATGAAAACACTGCATGTTTTACTTACAACGTTTTTGCTCTATTTGTATGTTCTACTCCATCACTTTTTCTCTAATCCTGAGTGTTACCTCAGATGAGGAACAAGAGACTGCTAGTTGTCTCCAGTATTTGTTTTTCCCTTCTTCTTTAGTATTAGAACCACACTGGTTTTTAGCTGGACACACAGTCACTTAATAGAGATGATATGTTTCAATATCACTTACAGTCAAGTTCTGACCAATAGGTAAGAAGTGTTAAGTGTAGTGATGTATACAAAGGCACATGTTCTTAAACAGAGGGGTGTGTCCTTTTCTGCCCCTATTTCCTTTCAATTGTCTGGAAATAAGAATGGACCTTAAGCAGCCATTGTGGACCATAAGCAGAAGCTGCATGTTCAGGATGTTGAAGACACATAAGCCTGTATTCAGGTTGATCAGAGAGCTACTATACTAACCCTGGACTTCTACACATAAAGGAGATGAAAAAAAATTTTATTTTGTTTAAGTTACTGTTATTTTGAGTTTTTAACTGCTATGGAAATAATCTCTCCATGAAAAGATATTATTTTTCCATTCAAAATCTAAGCAAAATGGGAGAATTATTTTAAGGATACAAAGATTTCTCATAGAACATATGTAAAGGAACAAAGGAAGCCTCAAAAATAGACTGGAACCTGGGACTGAAACACAGTAGGGAAGGCAGAAAGTGCTCTCATTAAGTGTCATCTCTCCTTCTCTTTTCTCCTATTGCAGATTATTCATGTACCAGCACCAAGAAGCAATAAATGAATGTGTGTAATTAAGCTGACCAGGACAGAAAACAATGGTACTGCCCAGTTTCAAATGGTATGTATGGTCAGCCTAGTCTCACTGGACTAAATTCAAGGTGTCAGTAGGCTGACCATATGTACTGTTTGAAATGGGACAGGACTGTTGTTTTCTGTCCTGTTTAAAATGGTATGTCTGGTCAGCCTATGTTTAATAGATGGCAACTTGTGTGTCTGTGAAATAAATTCAATCCAAAGCTCATTCTCAAAACATTTCCTTATATGTATAATACCTTGTTAAAGTGACTCTTTTGAAGAAAACCATACTTTTTAGAGTTTAAGCTCCCCTGTCAACACTTTCTCTCAGCCCTCAGATCTTTGCAGTTGTTTATCCAAACATTAGAAAAAGGGCCTGAAATGCAGAGTTATCTGTAACTGTTCTAATGAAAGACACTTTAGAGACAACTCTGCCTTTGTACAGGAGTTACAAAGGCAAATTTTTATGGGAATGTGAGCAGTTAGCACTGACCCACAAGTAACTATTTTGCTAGACAAGGAAATCATAGATTGCTCTTAGTACTTTTTTCCTTTGTAACCACTTTTTCGTTTGCATTTTTATTATTTACTGTCTGGGTTCCTGCTTCTACCTAGGTTTGCCCTTGAAGGTTATGTTCTTATCAGCGTATTGATATGTTTGATGAGATGTTTCATATATTTTATCTAGCACTTTGAGTTGTTTTTGGTGGAGAAATCAACCTGTATCTAGTCTACCGTACTGCTTAAGTCCAGTATGCTTTTTAAAGAGTTTTAACTTCATCTGTTTGTAACATACGTGTATTACTCTGCATTCTAAAGACCAGAGCCCTAACTCTGATGGTCCAAGCTCCCCATGTACTTATGTCAAATTATTTTTTTGTAAAGGATTCATGAGATAATTTATGTGAAATGAATTTGAAACCAGAAAGTACCATGTACATATAGAACATTCTGAACTCTGAAAACAAAATAGAAGAAAACAAGCAATAAAAGTTACAACTCAGAGTAAAACTCTTAGAATGATTGTACAATTTAAAATTTCTAGATATTTACACTCACCTCCTTTGTGTTCTGGTCCCAGGTATGGATGGGAAAGTCTTAAGATTTTAAAACAATATATAAAATTATTTATTTATTTTTTATTGTTAAGTTTATTGGGGTGATAATGGTTAGTAAAGTTCCAGTTGTACAATTCTATGTGCTGTGTTACATTTTATATGTTATATTTGACATTTTTTTAGTGAAAGTAAAAGAAGGCAAATGAACACTGTACAAAATACAGTGTCTAGCAGCCTGGACTTGACTTATGATTTTAAAATAAAATCATAATCATATGTGCTTATGGTTACACAAATAACACCCCTTTTTATGAGCTGGTAGTCTATACCAAATCTTTTTCTTCAAAATCTCTAGCATGTATGGTTATGATTATGTAATAAAATCACAAGTAAAGTCTGGGAGTTACTTTTGCTGAGTCCTGTGTTTTGTTTTTAAAGTGGTAAAGTATCCATCCCTTTAATACATGGTTGCCCAAACTAACTTAGGACGCTCAGAACACTATATATATTGCAGGCTGAGAGTCTAAGTAACACTCTGTAATGTACCTTGGTTTCTATGCTGCAAGGACACTGAAATATTATTATAGGTAACCACACATACCACTTTCTACGTTCTCAAACTATGCTAGCAGGTTAAGTATGTCAGAGGAAACACCTCAAAGTACATTCCAAAGAGCCTCATGGATGTTAGGTGATTTTGTAAATAAACCAACAGAGGATTTAGGCATATGGCTATCACTTACTATTTCCTACAGATAAAAGATATCTTAGGTCCTATGTAGAATATATCAGAGGGCCTATCCTGTAAACATTTATATACCAAGAGAGTATATCTCCATGAATGTCATTCACTCATTCTGCATTGACCCAGCCCTACTACATGTCAGGTCTTGTGTCTGTTCTCAAGAAGCTCACAGTAATTAGGAAAACAGACAAAACTATAATTACAATTCTATGTGATAGTGCTAGAAAAAGATAAGGTGGTGTGGGAGCACAGTTAGGGGCACCTAACCATACTGGGGTGGGATAGTGCTGGTGAAAGGCAACAGGGAAGGGTTGACAATAGAATTGATACCTGGGCTGAGTAATAAAGGATAAGCAGGAATTAAATGGGTAAGGAAGAGGTGGAGGGTCAGGATACAACAAGAAAAAGGAGCAGCACATGTTAAGACAGGATGTATGGTAGAGTGTGAAAAGCCTGGGAACCCAAGTAGTTTGCTGTATGTCCAGTTTATTGATTCCACTTAGTTGTTACTGACATATTTGTCTCCCTCACTGTGTTTGAGTTTTTGTGGTAGAGACTTTAAATCTCTATCCCTACGTCCAGCAGTAGGCACATAGATGGAGTACAATAAATGTATGATGAACGAATGACATTCATTCATGACATGACATGAACAATATGGTGTAAGGAAGAATAGTTAGATGTCCATTAATGAGGAAGTCATATTTAGTGGCAGTGAATATTAGATGGGATAGATTTAAGAATTATTTGGGAATTAGAATGGACAAGACATGATATATTAGAGATGAGTATGAAGGAGTAAATAATTGGTTTGTTTGGATTATAGATGGATAATAGTAATAATGTTATTAATAATAAAAGCTAATATTAGGCATTTTATGTCATGTAGTACACTAAGTGTTTTCCATTATTAAACCATTTCATCTCTCAACTCAGTGAGGTATTCTTACCATCCCCATTTACTGATGAGAAAATTGGGGCTATTATAGTGCCCAAGATCACAAAGATACTATAGTAGGTGGCGAATTCAAAACCAGAAATTCTGATTCCCATAGCCATACAACATAACCTACTTTTCTTCACTGGCTCTAATAGATGTTATCAATATATAGAATGATCATCCTATTCCATATGTGTATCACATAAATTGCATGTATCCCTTTTAATAAACGGACACACAATCGGTGATTGCCTGTTTTATTTTATTTTTTTTTTAATTCATTTTTATTGTTAGACTTATTGGGGTGACATCTGTTAGCAAGGATTACATAGGTATCAGGCATACAATTCTACAGTGCATTGTCAACTTGATGTATAATAAGTTCACCACCTAATGTGACTTCTCTTCCCATCACCTTATATTTAGCTTCCCCCCTCCTCTCCCACCCCCTCCCCTTTCTCCCCTCCCTAACCCACTCGTCCCCAAATAAACATTAAACTATTGATTGTGTCCATGGGTTATTTGTTTGTTCAT